>JAMYHX010000238.1:0-62053 GCA_025529335.1 Rhizopus sp. PT2906 | reverse complement strand
CAAACATATTTTTCTTTGTCGTCTTTTTACGCAAATAATTTTTTTATTTTATGACAACATTTTATAAAAATACAGTAGTATTTTTGTGTATTACAATAAATCGAAACTTCCTCGGACAATGCTTTGAAATAAATATAATAGAAAAAGGTATTTCTATCTTTTGTTTCCACAAATGATTCTGTGTCACTGCAAAAAGGCGGTTGAATGTAAGGCATGGTTTATCATAAGCCTAGAGATTCGATGACCTCTGAGCTCCTGGAATACATTTCAGATAAAACACAATATTCCAAAGAGGCTTCATATGGCCTCAACATTTAAAATTGCTGCTCTAGTTTAAACAGAATTGAATGAATGGTATAAGTTTTAAAGTAAGGTTTTATTTAATTGTCTATTTATTCATTGTCGTCAACAACAGTGGTTTCCAAACCTATATAATTCATTTTATGAATTAGTTAAAACAGTCGCTTCACAGATAGGAGGACCAAAGTATGTGTATACTTTGGTATAATTACTCTCCAACCTCTCGCGCTCACCAACTGCCGGAAATCATCCATTGTCTAAAATGACAACTTTGACTACACGGACAGCGTAAAGGATTGCCAGATAGTTTAAAAGGGAGAAAGAAAAAAAGAAAACTACTTACCCTTGAAGTTAGCAACAGGGACATAGGAGACATAAGAGTAGAGCTTTTCCTTGGAATTTTCATCGTCATTACGCTTACGAGCAATACGAACACGAATGCGGTGGTTAATATGCTTGACACCACGAGACCAGAGAGCTTTGTTTAAAGCAGGGTCAAGACGAACATCCTTGGTGCCCATGGCCTTTTGGGCAAAAGCCTTGACAGCCTTAACAGCAGCAGGAGTACGCTTTCTTAAAGAGCGACCAAAGACGTGCTTGTGCAAGTGAATGGTATATTCACGAGTGACAACATCAGCAAGAGTAGAGCGTTTTTGAGAAGTAGATTTGGACATGTGTATTAAGAATTATAATGGATGGATGGATGAAGATACTGTTGGCACTGATGGATGTCTTTGTAGCCTTAAGCATCTAGAAAATTTTAGCAGTCCTTTCTGAAATTGAAAGTAGGGAGTAAGTTTCTAAACATACCATTTTTTAGCGAATGCTGACAAAATAAAGGAATTCCAAGTCATTTAAAAAACATGTCAGCTCAAATATCAGTAAATTGCGCTCGCCATACAACTAGATTTACAGACCTTGTTGGCCTTACCAAGTCCACTGTGCAAGATATCAAAAGTAGGACTGAGGAAAATGGAAGCAAATAAAAAGGACAATCATTAAAGATGGACGAAAGAGCGCAAAGACACTTGCAGAGGATAATCAGAAAAGATCCTTTTATCTCTTTTGCAAACTAGATGTTTTCCATTTCTTACGAAACTCTTCGATCTTATGTTGCCCAACTTGGCTTCAAATTGTGCCAGCCAACTCCCAGACCTCGATTGACAGCAAATTCCCGTAAAAGTAGGCTTCGCTAGACGAAGGAACACGTCAATTGGACCCGAAAATCAATGGAAGAGCGTGATCTGGCCCAATGAGTCGCATTTTTGCGTACATGGTAGTGACCGCAGCAAATGAGTGCCTCGAAAGGAAGAAGAACGTTATGAGGAACGACACATAGCATCTACGGTGAATTTTCGTGGTGGTAGGGCTATGGTTTGAGAATGCTTTTAGAGACCGTCGGCACGGGCTCTGTCAGCCAGGAAAAATATATCAATATTTTGACCAACAGCCTGCATCTTTGGCTTATGAATATCACGTCAAGTCAGCAGATGCACTTTATCTTCCGAGAGGATAGAGCTTCTTGCCATACAGATTATGCTTGATGGAATATTGACCTCCTCAAAGACCTCATTTAAACCTCATCGAGCATGCTTGGGATGCTCTTGAAAAGCGAATTGAGAAGAGACAATCTTCTATCACCAATGTGGAACAGTTGAAGGTGTCCTTGCAAGAAGAGTGGGCAAGACTGGACGTTGAGCTTGCTGACTATTTAGTGGGAAGAATGAAAAAAAGATATGAAGCCGTTATTAAGGAAAAAGGCGACTCAACTAAATGTTTTATATATTGCTAAAATAAACATTTCAACCTTTCTTTTCTCACAATTTGAAATTCCAAGCTGAAACCAGTAGCCTTGAGTTTGCAATATTATTTTTCAATGTTTTGGTTAACCTCAGATTAATCATATCACTAGCACTCTGCATTTGTTTAACCTCAGGTTAATCATCTCAACTAATACAATTGAAATAGATAAAACTTGAATTTGTTCTTTTAAAACGAATACCTTTACTGTATTTAGTATTTCTTATTTATAAACAAAAGAAGGCTTCCTTACTGAAGCAAATGCTTTAAAAGCTATAATTGCCTTATTTTTGCTGTTAAAAGCAGAACAAGATAAAGGAGAAAACAGTAAAGGAATTAGCAGTATTATTTAAAGGCGGTTGCCTGAGATTAAACAATCATTTTTGTACAAAGGGGTTCAACAAGAAAGTGTGTCACTATTGGCACCCCATTTCACCAGGCAACCACGCGTTTGTTAAAAAGTTATTTTTATCTCCCTCCAATGTCTAGCAACCTTCGACAGAGGCGTGTTGAAGCAGAGATTGCTTCAACAAAGCACTTGGATGTTGATTTTGATGATTCTAAAAAGGTTTTTGTCTATCCTTTTTTCTTGAAAGAATAAAATATCATTTAAACTAATGCTTTTTTTTTAGTATGGAAACAACTTTTCGCCTGTTCAAAATGATCGCACTTTTCATAAACTAGCATTTTCACTACTTTGCATCATTGCAACTTTTGTTACTTTTTACAAGATTTGGAATCCCGCAGAAGTTGTGTAGGAAACATAACTCAAGTAGCAAATCCTGTTTCTGATTCCCCTTTTTAGGTTTGATGAAGTTCATTTTGGAAAGTTTGCGGGTTACTACTTACAGCGAACCTATTACTTTGATGTTCACCCACCGCTGGCTAAACTGATGATTGCTGCAGTAGGATACTTGCTAGGATTTGATGGAAAATACGACTTTGCAAATATTGGCGATGATTATCATGATCACAATGTACCTTATATCGGCCTTCGTTCCTTACCTGCTGCACTTAATGTATTCTCTACCGCGTTAATCTATTTGATCATGAAGGAGTCCGGCTATTCACTGATCATTTGTGTTCTTAGCACAGCAATGTATATCTTTGATAATGCTATGGTCACTCAGAACCGTTTGATCTTATTAGACAGCATGCTAGTTTTCTATATGCTTGCGACTGTCTATGCCTATGTGCGATTCCGTAAACTTCGACATAAATCATTCTCTGCCAAATGGTGGTTTTGGCTTCTTCTTACAGGTATTGCTATGGCAATGACTGTAAGGTAAGCTAATGGTCACAGCCATTTTAACCTACTTTACCAACATACATTCATATATAGTGTCAAGATGGTCGGACTGTTCCTAGTTGCATTGATTGGACTCTCTGTCCTTTATGACTTGTGGAACTTACTTGATATCAGCTATGGATTGACTATGGTAAGTGAGATTAAAAGAGGAAGCAAATGGTTGTAATGACTTGAGGTTAGAAACAATTCATGAAACATTTTTACGCTCGAGCATTTGCTCTGATCATTGTTCCTATCGCTGTCTATCTGTTCTGGTTCTATATTCACTTTGCTATTCTTGACCAATCCGGTCCAGGTGACTCCTTCATGTCTACTCGATTCCAAGATACACTCAAGTTTAGTCCATTGAAAATGGCTGCATTGGGCAAGTATATGAATAGTCAACAAGACATAGACTAACATATTACCTATAGAGGTTCACTATGGAGATGTAATCACACTGAAGCACAAGGATACGAACGCCTTTTTACACTCTCATGACCTTCACTACCCCCTAAGATACGAAGATGGTCGTGTTAGTAGTACAGGCCAACAAGTTACAGGTGTGCTCGAGTCTAATGAGAACTGCTTTTGGCGCGTTAAGCCCACATTTCCTATTGAAGATAACGGTGAGCCTGTTCCTGTCAAAAATGGCGATGTCATTCAACTGGAGCATGTCGTCACTGGCACAAATTTACTCACGCACGATGTCGCTTCACCTTGGATGCCAACCAATGAAGAAATAACTACTGTTCCTTTGGACAGTCGCTATGAAGAAACTCTTTTCAAGATTATTTTTGAAGATGATGACATGGAAGTGCTTGAGACACACATGACTCCCTTTAGATTGATTCATGAAGATACCAAAGTGGCCGTCTGGGTTCACAACAAGAAATTACCCGAGTGGGGCTTAGGACATCTTGAAGTGAACGGTAACAAAAATGCGGTTGACAATACCAATTACTGGATGGCTCAAGAAATCAAGGGCAAAAATGCTACCGAGATTAACTCACGAAGGAACCAAAAGCAATTGAGACACATGCCCTTCATTAAGAAATTCCTTGAGTTGCAAGGAAAAATGATCAGCCATAATGCTGGTCTTACAAAGCCTCACCCTTATCAATCGACCCCTATCACCTGGCCATTTATGATCCGTGGTGTATCATACTGGTCAAAAGAGGACACACGCTCTCAGATCTACCTGACTGGCAATTTGTTTGGATGGTATCTGTCTGTAGGCGGTATTGCTGTATTTGCAGGTATCATGGTCGCTGATATACTAGCACGCAGACGAGGAATTGAACCCATTGATGAACCTGTTCGTCACCGGTTAATTCAATCTGCGGGCTTCTTTTTCACTGCATGGGCACTTCATTATTTCCCATTCTTTTTGATGGGCAGATCACTGTTTTTGCATCATTATCTTCCAGCTGCTACCTTGAACTATTTATTATTGGGTAGCATGTACCAATTCATATTCATTGATGGTATCGATTCACCTGTATCATTCATCACAAGACTGTCGAACAAGACAAGGTTGACTATCATGAAAGCCGAAGTATCTTGGAAAGTGTATCCTGTTGTTCTCATCACTTTAATCTGTCAAATTGTCATGTTTATCTATTTAGCTCCCTTAACTTATGGCACACCAATGACATTAGAAGAAGTGCAGAGCCATCAGATCTTGAGTGGTTGGAAGCTTCAATACGGTAAGAACAAACAGATATTTGTTAGATAAACACTAATTTTTTACTAGCAAAATAATTGAACTTTCAATAAAGAACAAGCTGAATATTTTATCATAATAAATCAATTCATATCCATAATGCCTGTTCTTTGTAGTTGAGCATTTTCACCACAAAATCATGCCTACTTGCTCCGTTTTATTCAAACATATTTTTCTTTGTCGTCTTTTTAGGTATACTTTAAACTTGGATTTAATCTCCGGAGCATTGAAAGAGAGAAAACCTTTTTAATGTATCTTTTGACATTTGATCATGTCAAATCTTTTATTAAAGTCACAATTTGTACGGCAATGTCTCAGAACACGCACGATTCACTTGGCAAGGCGCATTATAACAGAGTGTAGATTGATTCGACCTAGCATTTTTATTAATGTGCATCGACATACTCCCATAATCAAACAACTGATCCATTCTGATTGCTCTTTGTACCAGAAAGAAGAATCTGTGAGTAAAGAAAATGAAGCATTACTTGGCGATTGTCCTGGTTGTGGCGCTCCTTTTCAACAGACGGACAGTAACAAACCTGGATACCTGGCAGAGAGAAAAGATAAGGAGATTAAAAAGAAGAAAGTTCAGAAAAAGAGTTTATCAGACGAAGAATATCAAAAACTTGTGGAGAACTTAGACGATGAGACTCGTGCGCTGCTTGGGAGTGACAAAGATAATGAATTGGTTAAAGAAAATACCCAAGAAGGGACTGTCACAAAACCCCAACGTATCGTATGTCAACGCTGTCACGAGCTTCAGCATCATCACAAGAGCACAACAAGCTCTTCACCCAAGTTCTTAAGAGAAAGTCAACAGTATGGCTCACTTGAGTTTTTGAAAACGAAGCAGGATCCACTTGTTGTTGTAGTATTAGATATTACCGATTTGCCAAGTTCACTGGGACATCTACCAGAGCTGCTTGCACAGAACCCTAGTGCACGAGTACTGCTCGCAGCCAACAAGGTGGATATTCTACCAGCGTCAGCAAGACGACATGAGCAGCGCATAAAGGATTGGATAGTGCAACATGTCAAAGGCTTGGGATTGTCTACAAAGCAAATTATCTCGACCACATTAGTGAGCGCCAGAAAGGGCTGGGGTATTACAGGCTTAATGCATCGTATTGACGCAGAAAGACGTCCAACAGATGATGTATACCTGGTAGGGTGCACTAATGTGGGCAAATCTGCCCTTGTAAATAAGTTTATTTCACAAATTAGAGGCGGTCTAGATGAAGAAGGCCGTCAATTAAAGCAACAATTGAAAGAAAAGTATCAGATCACAAGCTCAGTAGTACCAGGAACAACCATGGGCACCATAAAGATCCCATTACATATTTTGGGAATGTCATCTGATAATCATTTAGAAGCTTGGAAGAAGCGTCGATTTGTCATCAAAGAACGCTATATGATTGATACACCAGGCATCATTAATGAACATCAGTTAATTCACAAATTATCATTTGACGATCAAAAGAGGATTGTCAATCAAAAGGAGATAAGCCCAATAACTTTCAAACTAGAACCAGGTATGATTACTATTCTCTGTTTTGTTCTTAGCTGCAGTTATTGACTTAATTTACAGGCAAATCTCTGCTACTTAAGCCACTGATACGAATCGATTTGCTTGAATCAAGCGAACCGGTGCTTTTTACCATGTTTAGTCCTCTAGCTCCACACATTACTCGAACAGAAAAATTACCACCTGCCTACGCTCTTGAATATAAGACACATGTTCGGCCCATGAAGGACAATACAATATTACGCACTGATTCATTAATGCCTATAGACGAGATTGTAAGAGTCAATGGTATTCACCCGTCACGTGCATCAGTCGACTTTAGCTTTGCGGGTGCTGGATGGGTTGCACTGACAGGTTTATTTGAAAATGCCAAGTTTAGAGTATGGCTGCCCAAGGATCTGGACCCTTATAAAGTGTTTACAATACGTGATCCACCCTTCTTGCCTTTTGAATATAAAGGATCCATCAGAAAGTTTTTTGGATCAGGAGAACGAGCAAGGAAATAGAAATATGTTATATAAATGATAATATAATAAAGCTGTAGATTCTACCAAAAATGTCGGTGTGCAAGCAAAAAATATACAGGTTGATCTCTTGTTTTTTATTGCTTATTGTAATTTGCAGGAAGAGGTGAACATAAAACCCTGGCCTTTTCCAAAACTTCTATACGAGAACCATAGACAACGAAAGGAGGACATACACAAAACTGAATTATTCCTGAAGTTTGATTGTCCTCATCATTCATTGTTTTTAGATCAAGTGGCTCTGAACCTTCTCCTACAGCAGCTGCTGCAATCTCAACCTCTTGTCCCCTTATAGCATAGCCAATATATGAAGCCAGCTCAACCATTTTGTTGACAATTGTTGAATAGCGCTTTTTAGAATCCTGTTCTCTTGAATCGTGTTGGTCCATAAAAGGATATGCTTTGAGTAAAGAAGAATACAATGAGTTGTACATTCTCTTGTTAAATTTCGCAATATCTGCTTGAATATCAGAATTTGGTGTATTTCCTGCAACAACTGCCTTGGCCACCTCCTGTCTTAATCTAGTGCAAAATGCAGGATCATATCGATCAAACCAAAACTGAAGCTGGGTATAAGGCTGAGATATCTTTAATCCTGGAAATGTGTTGTAATTCATGCTTTGAACCAAGACATCCATAAGAAACTTTTCTGTGAGCATCACAATTCGCTTCATCGGAATAGGATCACCTAGTTTAGCAATAGCTTCATTCAGATTGATCCAAAAAGAACCAATGGCTGCTGATGCGACCTTAGGATCGCATTGACTGGCAAGGTCTATACTAAGATCTTTGATCATTGCCTTTAGTTCTAAAAGCTTTGTACGAATGGTGGATGGATCATCGTCTGTTGCTCTACGAGAGCGTATGTGTTCATTGTAATTAATTAGTAGTTGTTGTTGGTCCTTTTTACGCTGCATCATTCTTTCCTGAATTGTCTTTTCCTTTTCGATAAGGTCTGCATTGTAGTGTCTTAAAAAGTACAACTCCTCATCTAAACGCTTCACGATCTCTCTTTTTTGCTTAATCTTGGAAATTAATATTTCATTAGCACGATTAATTACTGGCTGCTCTACTGGTGCATTGTCGACAGGGGCTGAAGTAGCAGTGGTAATATTAGTAGTAGTAGCAGTAGCAGTAGCAGTAGCAGTAGGAATAGCGTTTTGTTGCTGTTGGTTAGAAGCGGGTGTGGGAACTAATGTCGTGTTTGATGTTGTCGCTGCCGCATTTTCTAGCGCAACATTTTCAGCTACTGGTTTATTGTCACTCAAACTAGCATTGCTATCTGCTTTTGCTACAGTGTCTTCTTCGCTTGGTTCAGTTGTAGTTCTATTGTCTACATTCACATTCTGCTGTTCAGTGGATGAAGCAGCAGGAACATCTGTTACTTCTTTTGCTAAATTAGCTAAAGGATGGTTAATGCAATTGGCTTTCTCTCCTTCCCTTTTATAGTTTCATAACTTACTCTGCATGTCTTTTTTAGCTAGTGCTGAGGGGAAAAGAGAGAGATTATAGAAATAAAATCTACAACACATATTGATATAAGATTGGCCTTGTGTAACTGTTTACCCTAACGGAACCAAAGCCATTTACAGTTTTCACACTTTAAATTCAGACAATGTTAGCTTTTTTACCTGTAAAAATCCAACTTCTTCTCCGAAGAGAAGAAAACTGTGTTCGATGCAGCGACTTTAAGCCCAGTGAGGGTGGCAAAAAGGATGTAACAGGGCACTTCCTGATATCAATGCTGCAGCACTATCATGGATGTTTTTTGACGCATTTGCATTGTGGTTCCAGAGCATCCCACCACTTTGGCAAGCTAGGACACTGTGCAAGCAAATACAAACAAACGCCATTTTTATTTTTCTTACAAGTGTCACTAGCTTAGGCATATTTGTTGACGACAAATCTTTACATATCTCTTCAATAGCTAAGTTTTATTGTTGTAGACATCAGAAAGATTATCTGGCCAAAATGGTGTGCCACCAGAGACATACTGGTAGCAATTGGACTGAACTATTCTTCTGAAATGGCCCTTTTCTAGCTAAAAATATAAAGATATATAGTTAGATTCCTTAAAAACTGAAGTCTATGTTTATGAAAAACTGTAATTACCTTTTCAAAAAGCTCTTTAACACTAATAAGTAAGTAGGATAACAAACTTTCCTCGAAGCATTCTACAGCTGAATTTGTGTACATGCTAGACATCTCAACGCAGGCAGCTGTCACACATTGACTATAACCACTTACGACTTCTTCCATGGAATAGATTACTCGATATCTTGACGAAAAGCTGTTCCAACAATCCAATATATCACTCGGAAGAGCCTTGGTGTTTTTTGGTGACTTGCTCGAGACTAATTGTGTCATACAATACCAGAAGTTTTGCATGAAGGCACGTTTATCAATGGTTTGATCGGCATGGGTTAGCACATAATAGTTTACAAAGAGCTGCGCACGTATCATGATGTTTCGTACATGTTCAGATACTATAAACTCTTTAGTGGTAGGTAATGCTTTGTATTTTGGCTTAAGGATTGCGTCTAATTTGATTTTCTTGTAAAAGTTACAGTACCATTTCCTAAAAAAAAAAAAAACTCTTTACTTGCTCTTGCTTGGTCAATTTATGATTAGGGCAATCTTTGGATCTTGAGCTCATATGCCCCTCTTGATGGCAACTACAGCATACAGATCTACTCTCTTCTTGCTCAGTGGCGTACCTCCTTGCATTACTCTTTTGTTTTTTTTGCTTCTCTGTCTTCATATTCTGTGCCTGATTTGTGCTTTTTCCAACTTTACCAAACTAATAAAAAACTGTACAAAAGAGAGCCTTGTTAATATTGCATAATTATATATTTAAAATGAGCATAATACTTACCATGAAGTCGATTCAAACTGCTCGCATTAACTGCTTCTCTTTGTTTTATGGCCAGTCTTGCTATAATCTTTGCCTATCACTCCAGCCAAATAAATATGACAACATGCATAGTATTAGACCAAGTACATCTATAGTAATCTTTGAAGCAGCTACCAATGTCTTCCTCTTTCTCTTTTTTGCGCGTCCAAACCCTTCTAATAAATCATGGATTTCTTTTCTATACATTTGTTTTGTAGGTATTTATTATGTTTCAGGACAAAAGAAAGAAAAAAGGAATAAAAGAGATATACAATACTTGATTACACTTGATTAATTAACATAATTGATAATGTGTTGTCACTGATGTGACTATCACGGAGGTATTAAAGGTACACTGTTTATTTAAGAATGAAAAAATGCAAGCCGATCATTTGTATGCCGTTAGAGCAATCGAAAATCGAAGTTATAAACCTCTTTTTCTCAACCCAATCGAGGAAGATCAAAAGGCATATAAAAATTATTCTGCTCTCACTTTTAGATACACTTTAACGACCAGAATCAAGGTCGCTTGTGAGACTATCGCCACTAATGACTGCGTTAGATGGATAAGGCAGTTTGAAACCTATTGAAATAGATGCCTTGATAAAGAATTACATCTAGTTTAGTATCCTCAGAGTCTGAATATTTTTACAGTTGTCTGAATAATTTTTACATTTGTCTGGAATACCTTTACTTTATTTAGTATTTCTTATAACAAATGAAGATTTCCTTACTTTTCTGAGGCAAATGCTTTAAAAACTATAATTGTTTCTTCGTCGTTGTAGACTCTACAAGATGGGATTGAAAAGGGTTCAACGAGGTAGTGTGCCACTATTGACACCCTATTTCATTAGTTAATATCTAAACTCCATGAGGAGAACCGTATTCAATACAGCGATATATATCGCGACGAAACTCATGTGGCCAACCACATCCACAAAGGATCCTATTGGTGATGTTGAATATGCTCCTAACAGATAACTATACTCAATTCTACGAAGACTCCACTGCTAAACTCTTGTTTGCTTGTCATCCCTCATTGACCCAAGGTTCTCATTTTTGGCTTCTCATGACTCGTAGTGATCGTAGTTGTGTGCTTCGCTGGCGCTTTGGTTGACTTCCCGGAGGTAAACCCAAATCATGCATGTACCATGCAAATGTTGGATTCACACATGCCCATTCAATCGAACGTCTCCACATGCATAATCATCTTCAATTACCTTCTAAAAAATCTCGTAGCCCTCATTTCTCTTCCGCTTGGTTTGCCTGTTGACCAGCGGTTTGCATTCTCTTGCGTAGAATAGACTCCTCGAATGACCTCCTTCATCTTCTTCCCGCGCTAGTGTATCATACATTTGTTCCGATATTTTTAATTTATTATAATAAAAGTAATTTAAACGTATACTCATCTGATATATTCACTTGAATATATTTTCCTTTAGAAAATGTCAGTTTCTCGTTCTGATAATGGTATTCGATTATCATTCGCTAATGCTTTTTCTTCTGCTAGTTTGATGTTTTGTTGCCTTGCTCGTTCATACAAGAACCTTCTTAATAGTCTTAAGTTTTTACTATGTGCTCTATAAAGCATATCTAAAAGGATGCCGAGTATTGGAATAAGTCCAAGCTATAGATCGAGTTAGTTCTGCTCTTGTTTACAGAATGATTAAATTACAAGAAAGTCTACACTGATATGATACAGCATCTTCTTTCTGATTGACCTTGGTAGCTCTGCTTGACAAGCTAGTTTATAGAGCGACAGAGAAAACATCAAAGAAATAACCTTGCCAACAATGGGTATAAGCTCTAATAGGATATCATATCCAATCCAGCAACAGCATAGCTTAAACATTTCTTCGAACTTTTTTACGCGACGAGTATATTTTTCTAGAATTATGCAATCCCTTTCTGATAGTTGAATTTCGATACTCTCTGCTGCTTTTCTTCTCCAAAGTAAACTCATTAAAAAGAAAAATGATTTCATAAAATGGGACTTTGAAATGATATATTTATGCTAGACTATTTATACAATTTTATTGGACGATTTGAGATTTTCTGTAGGACAATTGCAATAACAGGCTAAAAAGATGATTCATAAAAACATAATGCTGCATTCCGCATAATATTGTTTAACACTCTTACCAAAGCTGTTCGACCAACTCTTCTCTTTCTAATTCTAGCGTAAATCATGTGTTGTTGTCGAAAAGCTCAATGAGTGCAGTTGCATGCTCAAGAAATAGGCTTTAATGGTGTACATCTGTTTCGCCTAGTAATAATGGACCATTTTACTCAGGAAGACTCATGATTACCTGTGCAATTTTTTGTGATGAAACTTATTTTTGCATAATTTGGTTTAAATAACGGAATTTATTCATATAACGTCTTTTTGACCATAAAAAATAACAAAACAACTATTTAGATCAGATCAGAAGAGAAGTAAAGAGTGAATAAAAAACACTCTCTCTCTAGAGTAAAAGACGCTATTAGATTAAAAAGTAAAGGAGATAAAAGATTATCCAGAGTCATCAAGTCACTGAAGGAAACACCCATCCAGGAATATAATTTCCTGGGCAGCCGTGTTAAAGTTTATCTGACTCCAAGAGGGATGTAACAAAGGATTGGCCCATAGAACCGCCAAGAGCCAGTGTACCTTGTGGGAAGCCGAAATCTTGTATACTTCATAACAATCACTAATTTGTTGTCAGCCAATCACAATCTCCAATGAAAAGCTCTGTCTGAATTCAAAATGCAAAAAGCCAGTAAAACGCGAAATGCATTGTTGCTTATTTTTCTCATACATTTTATTATCCACAACATTCAATGAGGCAGATAATAGTAGCTTTTATACTGTTATTAAGCTTTATGTATACAGATGCCATGTGGACTCCTGGTAGTCACGCAAGGAAAATGCTGACGATGATGTTGGACTCCACTTTTAAAAATGACACAAAACTTCCCGAGAAATATGGTCCATTCTATTTTGATCAACCCGTTGACCATTTTTCGAAAAACTCTTCATCCTTCAAGCATAGGTATTGGGCTAACACAGAATGGTATCAACCTGGTGGTCCTGTCATAAGTAATATTTGAACACATCACGAGCTGTAAATGGACCTAACGATTATTTATAAGTATATAATGCTGGAGAGACAGCAGCCGATGAACGATCATTCTATGTAACCAACTCTTCCATGGCTGAGCTTGCCAAACGATTACAAGGTATCATTGTTGTTATGGAGCACCGATTCTACGGCCTTTCATTACCTAGTTCGGTAAAACGGTACAAAAAAGGAAATTGAATACAGACAGAGACTGATGAATTATTTTATAGGAGCTTACAGCCAAGACCTTGGAAACATTAACTACGGCCCAAGCACTTGAGGATATTGCTTCTTTCATTAGAGAACTGAAGGTAGCATAGAAACCAAACTTGGTTGAGCATTTGGCTGACCGTTTAAAAAAGATTCCCAACTTTGATGTAGACCTCCCTCCTGCTCCTGAAACAAAATACATTGTCTACGGAGGTAGTTACAGCGGCAACCTAGCTGCCTGGATGCGTTTGAAGTATCCTGATATTGTATTTGCTGCTGTACCTTCTTCTGCTCCAGTAGAAATGAGATTCAACTATTACGATTACTTCGAACCTATCCGCAAATATGGACCCAAGCATTGCGTGGAGGCTATCCAATCGGTCGTTCTCTTTGTTGATCACATTTTATTCAGTCCTTTTGAGAAGGCAAAAATTAACTTGAAAAGAAGATTTGGAGCTGAAGACTTGAAGCATGACGATGACTTTGCAGAACGTAATAATAGTGATATATAAAAATGGTATTTAACTGATAAAACTATATATAGTCTTGTCATCTCCTTTAGGTCTGTGGCAAGCAATGACACCAGAATCCAATCCTTTTGAAGAAAAGTTTTGTTCTATCTTTGAAGGACAATCAACTTTGCAGGAATACGTTGATGCATATGGAGGCTACATTAAACGTCTTATAAAGCGTTCGTGCGATGAAGAAGACGTTAACCAATGTTTTGATAGCCATGATCCTCGTTCGACTTTTTATGCAGATATTGCGCCTGACTCAAAGGCATGGATGTGGCAGATTTGTACAGAGTACGCGTACTGGCAAACTGCCTCGCCTATCTGGAGACCCACCCTTGTCTCTCGCAAGCTCAATGCAAATTGGTACCAACGTCAGTGTCCATTACTATTTGGTGAACATGCTGTGCCCAGACTGCCTCAATGGCATCAAATTAATCAAGAATACAAAGGCTGGCACATCAGCTTGGATCGTGTATACTGGCTTGACGGTGAATGGGATCCTTGGAGAACATTGAGTGTTCAAAGCGATGATGCGCCTGATCGTACTAGCTGGGAAGAAGATGCTTATTACGCCGTCTTGCCAAAATCCGTTCATCATTGGGTAAACAAACGATATGCTTGTGTATGTATATGCAAGACTAAATATTTGCCATAGGACTTTTTTGTGTCTGAAGCCGTCTCTAGTGCTATTAAGGACACTCAAGACAGAGTTTATGAAGCAATTAAGGGTTGGATAGAAGCTGATGCTCAAAGCCAAGTCCATTTACAGATGAATAACCAATAACCTTAAACATATTATTAAACAAACGCTTTTACACTTTATTCAGAAATTACACTGATAGAAATGATAATTTCAGACAACAAAGAATAAATGAAGTAAAAGAATGAATAAAGAAATGATTAGTAAACCAGTTATTATATTGATATTAAATACTTGCATTGTAAAGAAAAGAGTTTACAAGAGAAAAAGGAAAGCAAGAAAAATGAGTAAACATATTAATATCTTACCTGAAGTGCACTATAATGGGCCAGCGATAACCAGTCCAGAAACGTAAAGAAAGAAAAGGAAGAGAGCAAGATAGAGAGTGGATGGACCAAAGCTTGGTAAGAACCAAACTATTCCCAGCCAACACCGAGTTAGTTTTGATAGGCAATCTATAATATTACATATTAATTTCTTACAAGAGTAAAGAATATAACCTACCTTAGGGCTAGCTGGGGAATAGCTGGTCTTACTTTTTGGTCCAAAGAAGAAAAGAAAAGAGAAGTCAAGATCAGACTGTTTATACAGAGTCTCTAACAACTTTTCCTTTTGTTATTAAGCGCTGACCACAATTATCTTATACTCAAAAATTTCAAGAAAGGACTGATAGCCAACTAAAGTGTAATTGTTATTGTTTAAATTGCGTGCCAATAATTTATGAAAAAGTGTATATTATCAAAATAATCAGCATTGGAGATAATGCATAATACACAGTCTGTTTATTTGAGGGGAACGAACTTGGAAGAGTGAGTAGCACCAATACCGGGACGACCATGCTTAACGGGCTTGTAGGTGATGGAGAATTCACCGAGGTAGTGACCAGTCATTTCAGGCTTGATTTCAACTTGGTTGAAGGTCTTACCGTTGTAGATACCAATGACAGAGCCGATCATTTCAGGAACGATGATCATATCACGGAGGTGGGTCTTGACGACTTCGGGTCTTTCACCGGGAGTGGCAGCCTTCTTGGCAGCACGGAGCTTCTTGATGAGACCCATAGGCTTACGCTTAAGACCACGTTGGAATCTTCTACGGGCACGGGCATGGACGAGGTCCATGAACTATCAATATTCATTTAGAAATTTATTCTGTATTCAATAAACTCTGCTACTTACTTGTTCAGAGGACATGTCCAAGAGTTGCTCGAGTTCAACGCCACGGTAGGTAAACTTACGGAAAGTTCTCTTTCTGGGGGCAGTTTGTTCGTCAGCCTATACAAATAACGTTCAGCTAATGTTCCAATAATACAAATGGAAGCTTGAAATGAGACGCAATAATAGCATTCTTGGAAAGGAGAAACGACATGATCACCGCTCAGTTTTATGTAGATTGCCCAATTAGCTGTGCATTTTTTTTTTTTTGATACATTTTTTTAACTGTTGGCCATCCTTTCCGTTCTTTAATGAAAATGATCCATCTGTCATCCTTTCCTTCTGTTCTATTGACGTTCACTCTGCATATCTCAAGCTTCCATTAGCTGCTTATGTTGTCCACATACCATGTTAAGCACAAAAGGAAGGATTACTTGGCTTGCTGATGTCTGGTGTATACAAGTCCTTTCTGCAGGTGTCCGATAGCCAGGTAGCAACCTGTTTGTTGTGCGGGCCGCACAATTTGATATCCTCCGCTGATAATCACTTTCTCTCTTTGTGGCTTAACTTTCTATTTCCGCCAACTGAATGCGCCCTTGGTGTAAATTTAGGTGCTCAGGTTTAAAGCGATAGAGTTGTGTGTGTTTTGCGTTTGAAAATCCACTTTCTTAAAACTAAAGTCTTTCAATTAAGTGACTGAATGTCAAGTAATCCAGTTTGTAAACAATGCTTACTCTGTGGATAACTTAGGCAATCCAAAAATATATCAAAAAATATTAACTAGTACAAAGGATATCTTTAAACTGGTAAAGGAAAATTCAACGGGTTTAGTTATAAAATACCACTTGCATTTGCTCGTTGGGATTCCAGCAACAAGTTAAAATTTTTAATGCTCTAGAAGCTAAAAATAATGGAGCTAGAAAAAGAAAGGCCAACACTACATGCACCAGAACATAGGCTAATACTAAGGGCGCTCCTTGGGGCGCTAACTGTGATTTCATTTTACAACTTTGCATTACCAAATTCTAACCTAAGGCTGTCCAGTTTACTCTCTCTGATATAAAATACGAACTTATCATAATTACACGTGAATGATTTTGGTTGATAGGGCTGACAACATAATTAAAATAAAGCAATGACAACATTTCTTTTTATCTCTCTTCTTGAAAATAAACAAACCAAGATGACAGCTTATAAGTTCGTGTTTAGCGTGGCGTCATGCACTGCAAAGTTTTGTTGGGCTTTATTATGGGCAATGGGTAGAGATAGCTATCATTGAAAGTTTTACAAAATAATGCATTTGAAATTGTACGGTCCCCTGCTGCAGATACTTTGGACAACCGTGTGAAGCTATTGCCTCAAATAATAGACAATTTGCGTTCCAGATCATTTGTAACTCGTGTTTTTGTGTTTTCAAGCTCAAGAGCTTCAACAGCTTTTGTAAACCGGGACCTTAAAGCGGACCAAAAGTATACCAACAATTAGATAAAGTAGATAAACTACTCAAGGTGAAATAAACCATAAAATAAATGTGCAGGCTCTAAAAGAGATCACCAACAATAAATTCTTTTCATTATAGATTTCATTAAACATTTGAACGCATCCAAACATTCAATTTGTCTTGCAGTATTAGATTTTGGTGGGGTTTCCAGCAAATCCCATCATGTTCAAGAATTGCTGAAGGATTGTCTCGTAATCAAAAAAATCGTTGTGGATAGTTTAGATTTTCCTTTAATATCAAACTAAAATGTCAGTGAATACAGAGATTATTCAGCTAGAGTCATAGTTTGTCAAAATAAAAGATTGATACAGGGAGGTGAGCGATAAAAGAAAGACAAATTAGAACTTTTATATGAGTGCTTTTGAGATAGATTGGAATACATGAAATGATAATACGCTTGAATTTCTTCTTTTATAGATAAAGCACAGCAACACAAACAAGACAGAGTAAAGGATAAATAAATAGCCAAAATCTACGCTAAGCACAGAAGAGTACATAATGTAACCCAAATAGCTGTGAACTGTAAATATTTTGAGAGTAGTTAGCACTTGCTTAGGTTTTCATTCACGAACCAGCAGCTTCTTCATTCCTCCTATCTGCTCTGTTTACATTCATCCGTAACTATATTTTTATATTTTCAGTCTTCATACAAAATAAAGAACATATATCTTTTGCTTGTTACTTTTTATAATGGACATTCCTCCATCATACTCGTCCCATTTGCTCGAAGGAACATTCATTCAGAGTCACTGATACTGAGCTCCAGGAGATAATGAGAGTCTGTAGCAGAACATTTCACAAAATATAGTAAAGCAAGTTTGCTCGCCTCACATGAATGTAGATCGTTTGCCTCACCCGAACATGGACGTACTTTCTATGCTTTTGGAAATTTTAGGCTTTTATAGAGTACAAATTTCTACAACTTAAAATAGCATTGGGGTCAAAACTATGCCAATCACTGAATGCATGAAGTAAATCAATTCCATTCAATTGCCTTTCATTATGTGAAGTATTTAACTGATTCACAGACGCATAATGAAGATTGCAAAAATTTTCTTTTGAATTATCTCTAACAAGGTTAATATGATATCAAGCACTCTGTTACTCAAGATTATTATCTTCTGGTTACCCTTGCCCTCCGTGTAATCGTTACAAAGTGCGTAACCAGGCTACGCTGTTATCGCTAAGCAACATAATGAACCACATAGAGCTTGAATGTATAGTCGTCGCCATATATCGGGCGTGTAGCTATTAGAACTCAACTAGAATAGTGAATCAAGCCTATTGTTTCAAGCGAAAAAAAGCGTGTGAACTAAAGAACTGTTACACACACAGATTATGTGATATTGCGTAAGTCGCACCCGATAAAATTTCTAAACAATTGCCCAATGTTAAACTTTAATTTGACCTCCGTCGAGAACGTTTTTATTGAACTAAAGACGTGCAGTGTCCCCTTCTTTATTTTTTTTATTTTCTTCTCTAGACTCGTCAAAATATGGAAGTAGAACCATATAATCCTTCAAAAAATATACCTGAGCAGCAGCCAAGAGCCAAAGAGCCGTCCGGCTCCATTAACTCTCAATCGGCTACTTCTACACTCTCTGTACATCATGATCTATCAGAAAAAACGTCATCAGAAAAGAAAAAGTTTGACTACAAATCATGGCTACTATGGTGGAACTCTGAAGAATGGTGGCCATGTTGGATTGGCCTCATCTTTTTTGGATGCATCACTTCTGCTGTTAAGCACAATATACCCTCACCTAAATTTTTACCCTGGGAAAAAAATCCATTTCTTACTTTTGCCACACCCGGCAACTATGGACTCTTGGTCATCTGTGTCATGATGGGAGCGCTTCTTTGGTTGTCCATGGCGGCTACCCGCGCACGAAATTGGAAAAAGTTCCCCTTAGGTTATTCCATAGTATTCATTATTGCACTTATCAGCAAAATGCTTGCCAGCAATGGTAACTAAATAGATTGGACCTTTCATCTTTTTTTTTTTTTTACTCACATGTCTTTTCTCTGTAGTTACATTACACAAGGCAAGCATCGGTGACTCCATATGGGCCATTATCTTGGGGTGCCTTCTTCGCAACCTGATTCCCTTTTTTACCAAGTCAAACAGTCTGCCTCCATGGTTAAAGATTGCACAGCAAACAGAACCTTATATTGCTATCAGTTTAGTGCTTCTCTGTATTGATATAAGTGTTCTCAGACCACTGGCCCCTCGTGCCTTGTTTGTTAGCTGGATTGATACCCCTACCTTATTCATGATTGTTGCTTATTTTGGTTGGAAGATACTAAAGATTGATACCCAAACAGCCATCATTATGTCAGGGGCTACTTTCATCTGTGGCTCTTCTGCCGCTATTGCCTTGGGTGCTAGTATGGGTGTACCCCATAAAACAGAGATGCCAATTGCAATCATATCTATCTTTACTATCCCTAGTATCATTGCCTTACCTTATATTGCCAAACGGTTTGATTTTTCAGCTACCGTGAGTGGAGCTTGGTTTGGCGGCTGCGTCGATTCTACTGGCGCTGTTATTGCTGCCGCAAGCATCTATGGTGACAAAGAAGCTATTGATACATCTGCTGTTGTCAAGATGATGCAAAACATCCTAATTGGACCATTATCGGTTCTAATGGCGTGGGCTTGGTCACGGTATGAACTAAAAGCTGCTTATAAGCTAGAGGAGGAGCTTCTCAGAAGAAGTGAAAATTTAGACGACGTTACAGTACAAGATAATGAGCGTGATAATGCCATAGAAGATACAAATACACCAACCGTGAAGCGCCCTCGAAATACCCATGCATTGAATAAACCTAAAGAAAAGGCGTATATCCTCCTATGGAAACGATTCCCCAAGTTTGTCCTTGGCTTCATCATAACGGCAGTCTTGTTTAATACAACCATAGATAACAACCCTGAAACGCGTTCTCTTGTCAACTCATTCTGTTTTTATGTCTCTGAATGGTTTTCGACGCTTTCATTTGTCAGCATCGGTTTGGGCCTCCAAATCAATGAAATGAAGCAAAATATACGAAGCTTAGGAAAGCTAATCACGCTTTATATTATTGCACAAATGGTTGATATTGTTGTTACATGTGTTTTAGCATGGGCAGCATTTGTCCACATGTAAATATGATTTTATAGATGTTATTGACAGGTTTCATTTCACTGCATATCCACCCTTGTTTAAATATTTCCCTTGAATAAAACAAAAAAAAATACTCTTTTATTTCTCAATAACGAATATATGGACTACTTGGATCCAAGTGCTGCCAACGTGTCCTTTAATAGCTCTGAACCGGACTCTATTACTGCTTCATCTGTTGCTCGCACTCATCGGCTAAGGTTCTTATGGTATTGTTGGGATCAGCTACTAGAAATAAAAAGGACAGTTGGATACACTGCTCTGTCGCTTACCCTCTTACAGGTACATAGTTAGCTTTAAATCATTCCAACGTGAAAGATTAAACAAAAAGCTCGCTGCTTATGACAGGAGGTGGCTGCTATCACTACATTATTACTATCATCAAAAGAACACTGTGATAGGACATTGAAGATGTACACTATTTTGCATGTGGTCCGCCTTGTCCTCTCTTGTCCTGTTATTGTTACATTTGTCATTAAAAATACAGCTAAAAGAACACGATCAGGGAGATTTTCACGAGATATGCGAGGTTATCAATCATGTACCATTAGAAATGGTGCATTTGGAATAAGGAAAATTCTCTTTGGAGCTGAACTCATTGAAGTCAATGTGGAGCACATTCCATATGGATCAAATAGTTATCCTGTAGCAAACTCTTGGGGTTATATTCAATATAGCACCTTTCTGCAAAGGTAATATAAACTTAAACTAATGGAAATGGACCGTCTGATCTCTGTTAGGCTGTGCTATTTAATTGACGTTACCACTATGCTCTTGTTTATATTTGGAAATTATCTAATATTGTGGGCGACAGAATGCATATATAAAGCACCTAGGCTCTACATAAGCATCTTTGTGTTTACTATAGCCGAATACATAACATCTTTTGCGCCATCAATATTGTATTTTTACATGAATTACTGTGTACCACAATTGCTAAGTAATGAACAGCATCTTTATTTTAACAATATCATTGACACCCTTTGTTGTGTAGATGCTCTTCAAAAACTGCGAAATAAAAGTTATAGCATGATCCGAAGGCAAAGAGAAATAGCACATGAGGTTTCTACAATCAGAATCAATAACCAACATGCTAAAGACACAGCTTTGGATCGCAAAAAGAAACAAGCAACCTATGATAATCATTTACTTGAGAAAGAGGCAAAAGAAGAATACCTATCAGTAACGTTAGAAAGAGATACATTATGCTGCATCTGCTTATCAGACTATGAAGAGAATGATATGTTGGGTCGATTATGGTAAGCTATAAGAGAAAAGAAAGCTTTAAATTAAGGTTCTTTCTTTTGCTTTAGGTGCATGCATTATTTCCATAAAATATGTATAAATAGATGGCTTGTGCTTGATCAAAGATGCCCTCTGTGTAAACAAGACTTTCGTAAAAGATAATCTAAAGTAATTCATATTGAATTTATGAATGATTAAACCCACTTTTAAGCTATTAAAAACAAGCATGATGCGATTGTTCTACTTGTATAAAAGGTCTTTTATCTTCACACTCTTATTATGCTTTTCTTGTTACATTGACATGCAGTTAATACATCTGAATTGATAAGCGCCAATTGTATTTATCGTACTGTCAATGGCAATACAGTGGCGTTTAAAAATATCTAGTTGCTAATTAAATAATCCTAGGCTAATAAAGTTTAAACAGTGAGACAATGTTATTTGATATAGTGAATAAGACAATTTGATACCATCTCGTTTGCTCAAATAGAGCAATCTTTAGGCTTATCACAACAACAAATACTACTTGAGGTATACTCTGTTTACTTGCACATGTTATACCACAGGTTTCTTATGGGTCAAACATGTATAAAAAATCCCCGAGGAGATAAAACTGTTGCTTAACTTTTATCTATAAATACCTTTCAACTTTATTTTGCACTTTTTCTTTTTCTCTTCATTCTATAAGCAAAATGTTACGTTCCAAGCTAATGTTATGGCCTAATCGCTTTTTTCGTTGGGTAAGAGGCACTTTCAAGCCCAAGGAGACGATGTCTACGCATGATCCTGAAGAGTCTCCTCCTGTTCTGTCAACTTCAGCAGAGACCTTTGTTACCACCAACGATGACCCCTCTTCAGAATTTTTCAAAGCGGGAATGAAGTTTTTGCCTTTGTCAGCAGCTTCATCCTCAGCGTCTTTGCAAAGTAAATCCTGCGTTATCACCAGCCCTGTGGATACGTTTTTCACTGCTCAAGGCGCCATCGAATCTCCATGTCAAAAGGATCTTCCTACAATTGTGGATATTCACCCACACCAACAAAAAACGAAGCCCTTTGTTCCTCCAATCGTAACAAACTTTCCTCATCGTAGGTAAAGCCTTGTTGCTTATAAGTCTAATAAAAAGTAAATTACACGTGTAGTTTGAAAAAGATAGACATTAGTTTATTATTGTTTCAATTGAATTTGCATTAATTGATATGTCAATTAAGCTTGATTGCATATTAAAAAAAAGTTGACACATAGTTGAAATTACAATAATACACTTGAGTTTAGCCTACTCAAGTTTCAATTTAGTTTTTGATTGTTTTATGCGATTGGATTGTATGTTCTTAATTATGTACTAGTAACTTGCCTTAGTGTTGTAGCATTCGAGTTATGCTTTATAGCCAAATAAAAATATAGAATTACAAGACAATCGGTTATGCTGATAAAGTCTGATAAACTCATCCTAAGTTTTAAAGCAAACGTTGTCGCTGCCATTATCGAAGTAAAATGAAGAAGATAAAGTATTGTGCTCTAATAAATATATATCTCGCTACATACTTCAATTAGGCAAATTTGTGCTTATTTCTTGTACTTTAGAGAAAAAGATCATCAATAATTGCAGCAGATCCAACTCTGGATTTATGAAGCTGGATTATAATACGTTTTATTTGAATGAACTATATTAATTGACAAACTTCCATTTGATTGGAACAGATCCATGGCTAAAATCGCCCAGCTGCTCAAAAGCTATTATAAAAAAAAGAGGATGTTTGTATCAAAAGCTGATAAAAAGTAAATATGATCTTACCTGCTGGGCTCATCTCAAGCCCTCCCGTTTGGCAAGTTTTGCAGTCATCCACAATGGTAGCCCTGACTGATTTACCATTAGGTCCAACTATTTCTATAGTTTTACCACAATTGGGATTTCTACTATCAGGTGTACCCATTTGCTTAGAATTCAAAGCAGCAACAATTTCTGTGTTTTTTCTTCGTTGTCCACAAATACCAACGTGTGTCTCCAGATCATAAAAGGTTCCTTCTCCTCGAGTGTATCCATTATCTTTTGGAGAAGCACCAGCAAGCCTGACGTTGCTGTTGGGAGCAGTTTGCCCACTAGCAGTGTTTGCACCCTGTTGCATACCGTAGCCATTGGGATTGTTATATTGGTTTCCGGGAGAAAAATTGTTGCCAGCTTGTTGGTTGCTATATGGCCCGTCATAACCTACATTACCTTGATTGCCTTGATTGCCTTGATTATAGGGATTATTTTGCTGTTGATAGCCGTTACCATAACCTGCAAGGTTATTAATGTTATCATAACGACCTTGAGGGTTATTGTTGTAAGCGGCATTATTAACATAAGGTCCACTATTGTAAGCAGCATTGTTGGCGTAAGGACCATTGTTATAGGCAGCATTATTCGTGTAATGACCATTGTTATAAGCAGCGTTATTGCTAGTACCATTACCATAAAACTGAGGATTACCTTGATTGCCATTAGTAGCCCCAGGAACTTGTGCATTGTTTGCATAATTACTGTTCATGTTGGCGGGCCCTTGTGAAGGGGTTTGCATACCATTAGATGTTCCAGGAGGGTAATTATAAGCATTGTGGTAAGATCCATCTTGGGTAGCGTACATCCCTTTATTTTGCGACTGCCCATCAGAAGCCATAGCTTGCCAATCTATAGCACCATCTTCGGTATACTTGATACCTCGTCGGCTTAAGCCGTTCCCATTGTAGTTGGCATGATAAGGAGGATACTGTACCGAATTAGGTTGCGACCCTGCTGAATTAGCAGCATTGTATGGCATAGGTGGTGCTAAATTCAAAAAAGTAAAGAACG
Organism: Rhizopus sp. PT2906; assembly: GCA_025529335.1. Taxonomy (NCBI): domain Eukaryota; kingdom Fungi; phylum Mucoromycota; class Mucoromycetes; order Mucorales; family Rhizopodaceae; genus Rhizopus; species Rhizopus sp. PT2906. Next base: position 37,576 of record JAMYHX010000238.1, on the reverse strand, counting down.
ATTCATCTTGGATAGCATTATATGTGTATACCTTGTGCATAGTTATTAACTTGATAGAGACCCTTCGCGTGGGCTTCGGCTATCTCGGGATGATGAACAAAAAACAAATCATTTGGAAAATCAACAGCCAAAGAAGAACTTAATATCAATGAAATACATGCTGTAAGTATGAGCGACTTCATATTTGTATACAAAAGAAGGCTTATAAAAGAGAAAAAAGACATTACCCTTCGATAATGGCTTTATGTATAGTCCAAATCATGGGTATGTTAGGTCTCAGATGTGCTTCAACTCAGAATCAAGGGTATCAAGAGTACCAAGAGATCAACGATTGGAGCAGATAAAGCAAGAGAGAGAGAGAGAGAGAGAGAGAGAGAGGATGTTTCTGTTTCTGTACCACAAGTTGCGGTGTTTCATTAGACAAGAGGATTTAAAATGTGTCCTGAGAACTACACTTCTTCTCTTTACCTTTCCATTATGAATCACACTTCTAACTCAAGAGCGGTTGACAGAGTAAGTAAATATAGTATATAACTCATATGCTAATAAAATTATTTTAGTGGAGTATAAGTAAAGAAGAAAGCTTTTACTCTCCATCTATTGAAGATGGAATGAGCCTTGAGGAAGAGTTTGCATGGAGAATGCGTGGTGTGTGTTTTATTCAAATAGCAGGAAGCCGACTAGAACTGTAAGTAGATCTATTGTTTTGTTCTAACAGTAAGAAATAAAAAAATAAATAGGCCTTTACCTGTCGTTGGGACTGCGTCTACATTATTTCACAGATTTTACACTGTCGCTTCACTCTATGAATTTCCATATGATGTGAGTAACATTATAATCAAGTATTAATTCATTAACATTCAATAGAAAATTGCCGCCACTTGTCTGTTTGTTGCTTGTAAGAGCGAAGAGACAGCAAGAAGAGCGTTTGATATAGCAAAAATATGGTCATTTGGAAGTGAAGAAGACATTTATGAAGAAGATATCGTAAGTTAGACCATCTTTGTTTATATATTCTCCTTTGGTATTAATCAATGGTAACAGAACGAATTTGCTGACGAAATATTGAATTATGAATTGATTGTGGTAGACCTTACATGCTTTGATTTAGACATTGACCACCCCTACTACTATCTTTATGATATTTGTGAACAAATACAAGGTACAACACTTTATTTTTCTTCTTTCTGCAGCTTATATATGTATTTCCATGTAGTACCTGAAGAGGTGATTAATACATGTGTTGCTATGATGAATGATAGGTACATACACATATATTCACCCTCTTTTAAATATTAATTACTTCCTAGTTATCGATTACCATTTATTCAGTGGTATGGCAACAGGTTGATGGCAGTAGTACTTCTGATGATGTCTTTTTGTGGTTGTGAAGTGGAGTATGAAATTGATCCTGCTTCTGAGCTGGCTCATTATATGGAAGAGCACTCACAAGTTATTCCAGGTATAAGGAATAGTTCTTATTCAAGATGGTTACTGACTGCTTTCAACACAATAGAGATCGTTGGTTCCGTAATGGACATGTATAAACTATTCTCTACCATATATGCGTCTCCAACTGGTTCGCCTACATCGCCTTAACCGTGCAGAGAAATACGGAGAAGGAGGAGGACTCCCATCATTGTAAATACTTTCACACATTCTAAAATATCATTGACAATAGAATAATCGCCTATTGCTTTACTTGTTGTAAAAAAGCCTATTAAATTAAATAGACATTTTGTAGTTATGAAGATACAAAAGGACCCTTGCTGTATCTTTAGGGAAAAAGTTTGTGCAGTTTAAAAGTGAAAAAAAATTTGGAAGTAATGCTTTCAATGAAGTAGTCTTGCTGCCAACTTGTTTTTATCACAATACATCTTTTAATACACGTACTCATGACCGCAAAGAAACAATAAACCAGCAGCATAGTATAAATACGTTAGAAAAATTGTAAATGATATAGTAATTCATTTATTACAAAAGTATTAATCAAAGATAGGGAATTCGTAGCCATACATTTCTTCAACAAGATCGTTAAACCTAGCCTTGATATCCAACTTTTCGATTTCCTTAAAGTCATCCTCGTCCAAGTCAAAGGAGAATAAGTTCAGATTGCTCTTCATACGTTCTACTTTGGTCGTTTTGGGGATAACAGTGTTGCCACGCTGAATGACCCATTTCAGCAAGATTTCGCCAGGCTCATGTTTGTGCTTTTCAGCAATCTTTTTGATCACAGGATGCTCAAAGAGAGACTGAACATCCTTCAAATGGTTGGGAACTACACCACCATAGACAGTTGGGCCAAAGGCACCATATGCAATAATATGGATATCGTGAGAGTTCACCCATTTGACAAGGCGCTTCTGCTGGAGATAAGGGTGATGTTCGACTATTTAAAAGCGTCGTTAGTATATGTCAAACACAGTAAGAAGACAACGTACTCTCAAGGGCAGCAGGCTTGTATTTACAATAAGTGAGAATATCAAGAATGGATTGAACATTAAAGTTGGAAACGCCAATATTGCGAACAAGTCCCTCATCCACAAGTTCTTCCATTGCACGCCAGCATTCATGTATAGGTGAGCGTTCCATCTTGTATTCTTTTTCCATGGCAATGTTTGGCAAGTCTTTGGGTTCAACAAAATGACTAGGAATTGGCCCTAAATAAAGTGGGAGATTAATCAATGTCTATTCGGTCAAAAGAACAAAGAATGAGACTTACAGTGAATGAGGTAAAGATCAAGGTAATCGAGACCCAGATCTTCAAGAGTAACCTTGATAGCCTTCTTTACGGCTTCTTTACTGTGATGACTATTCCAAAGTTTGCTAATAACTATGAGGAGTTAATATCTATCATCATATTTATCTCATATTGTTTTAATTACCAAATAACTCTTCACGCTTAACAATGCCGTCAGAAAGAGCTCTCTTGATAGCCTTGCCTACTTCTGCTTCATTTTGGTACAAAAGAGCGGCATCAATCAAACGATAACCTGTCTTGATCGCATTGTAAACCACTTCCTCTGTTTCTTTACGATCGATTCGGGCGGTACCGAGACCAACAAGAGGCATCTTTTGTTTGGTACGATTCAATTCAACATAGTTCTTTTGGCTGCTCATTTTTTTTTTCTTTTTTCCGAATAAAAAGATAGACTAAAACGCGTATTTATAAGCAAAATGCATAATCGGAGATACCATATGATGACTAGGGTTTAGATGAGTATTTGCAATTTTTACGTAATCATGGAAATTGAATGAACATTTTATTTGAGAGAAAGGACCATGATGAGGTTATATCTTTCCTTTCTCAAGGTATTCATTAAATTGGAAGGATGGGTCTATATTTAAAAATTCGTGTTCCAGCAGATTAGTTGCTGTAGGGCGTTGTATAGGATCACTATAACAAAAAATAAAAGTCAAAATGCTTGTTTAACAAAAGGAACGAATTTAACTTACATGATGAAGCACTGCTTAAGAAAATCTTTTGCGCAATTTGATATATGATCTGGTATATTTGGGGAATTTAATCTTCCGAGCTAAGAGCAGTAAAGATGTTAATAAATGTAATATATTCATATTTAATGGCATTACGTTATAAATAGCAGCTATCTGACTCAACGCTAACCACGGCCTCTGTCCTGTGAGCATTTCCAAGACAGTACAGCCTAAGCTCCATATATCTACTTTAGCGCTGTAGGGTTCATTCTTGACCACTTCTGGAGCCATCCAGTAGATAGAGCCTCGAAGTGACATTCTAGAGTTTTCGTCATACACTTCATCATAGTCGTTCTTTTTGGATAATCCAAAATCAGAGATTTTGCATATACCATCTTGCTCAATTAGTATATTGGCTGCTTTAATATCCTAAACGAAACTTTATTAATGACAATAAGATATATATTGTATCTACTTTACTCTGTGAAGTATATTCCTTGAATGAAGGTAGGCAAGCCCTGAACATATCTGCTTAGTTATATACCTTGTCAATGACTCATCAAATGGGCCATGAACAGATAAACGACTTGATAAGCTTCCACCCGAAACGTATTCCAAAAAGATATTGATGACGCCTTCTGTATCATCCCTGCCATAGCCTAAATACTGAACGATGTTTTCATGGTCCAAGTCACGCAACATCATGATTTCTTGATAGAGAGCCTCTACGACATCATGTTGACGTTCATTCAGCATATCTGACACTGTTTTAGGCACTTCTACTTGTTTCACAGCAATAACTTCGCTTGAACCTACGTTGAAGGCAAGGTATACTTTTCCAAATGAGCCTTTTCCAATCAATTTACCGCGTATCCACTGAATAGGTGTATCAGAGGTATTTGCATGCGATAAACTCATATGCTCGCTCACAGACGGGAGTCTCGTCATGACATGGGCACTTTTTGACTTTACTTCGACCAGGCGCTGTCCCCATAGTTTAGTGCTCTTACGACGCACCATTGTTTCCCCTGTCTTTTTGTATTTTCGACTAGCTTCACGTGCTACCAAGCGAATAGATTTAGTTGAGCGACGACTTAGAGAGTTGGTAGCGTCCACAGCCACTTCAACCTCCTTATCCAAATCCTGCTTGTCAAAGTAACGTTCCATGTTGTCAAACACCACTTCTGTCGGTGGCCGTTCTCCCCAAAATTCTTCTTTTGCAGAATCAGAAGTGTTTGAACAAGAAGATTGTCTAGAGGACTTGCTCAGATCAGGTGTGCTTGGATGGGACTGATAGTGTCGTTCGCCTGAATTGGCAGGAGGGACGGCCCAGAGTATATGTTGACGCGGTGGGTCATCGGATGAACAAGACAATTTGGAAGGTGAAGGGGGAGGGAGCGAGACGATACTTGTTTTACTCCTTTCTTCAAGCGGAGTAGGTGGGTCTGAAAGCTGCACACCAAATGATGATCTTTGCATTTTTGTAGCTCCTTTTCGACATAAAGTATAATGTTTGGATGAAGAATTCATACTGCTATACAAAAAGAGTGTTTGTTAGCGCCAGAAATACAGAGGCTCTAAAAGCTTACCTATACCTCTTTGATGATTCAGTGGTCGGCGATTGGCCAAGCTCAGGAGTGCTAAATGAAAATGGTGACTTGAGTATAGGTCTGACAAGTAGCCTTTGAGAAGCGGATTGATCAGCAGTAGAGCAAAGGTCCATTAGCTCATGTGGTTCGATTGGTAAATCTAGAAGAGCTTGGTTACACACATACATACAGCAACATTTTATGCTTCGTACTTGGATTAGGACCATTCTCATGAAAGTAAAGATAGTCGTCTAAATGTCCTTCATAGTTCATTCGATTAAGCACAAGCTGCTTTATTGTTACTGGGTCTCTAATGTTTGTCACATTCAAACTATACCAGGTTTCCTTGTCTCCTGTGACTTGAATTCTCTGTTCCTACAAGACAAGATAAGAATATTCCCTTCTCTCCTGTCTTTATAGTCCTTACTTTTGGCTGTTGATTAGGCTGTTTCTTTGGCGAATGATGCCAATAGTTTGACCAAAATTTGGATATTTTATCTGGAGTGCGCTTATTGCCTTCATCGCCCGATTCATGCCGCACTGAACGCGGACTTGGTGTCGGTCCATTCAGGGATGAAGCTGAGTTTTGTGCTGTTGTTGTTGTTGATCTGAAGGGGTTTTTAAATTTATTGAATGCAGCTTTTGGCGAATAAGACGTATAATTTTTCCGATTTGTGGTGCTAAAAGGAGTTGTCACTAGATGATCTGATGAAGGAGAAGGAGAAGGGGACGGTGATGGAGATGAGGAGTATCCTTTGATGTGATCCGAAGAATGAGAGTAGGGTGATATATTAGGTCGATAGTCGTGCATGTTTGTGTTGATAGATATCTAAATAAAAGTAAGAAAAAGAATGACCGTAGTTGACCTTGCTTACGTGTATAGGAAGCGGTGCTGATGGATGATCGCTGCTATCGTTATTGCTAAGGGCGCGAATTTCATTTAAAAGTCTCCGTCGTTCATAATAAGTCGTCATGGATCTATACAACTTGATGTTGTTATGGATATAAACCCGAAAAATGATTTGATTCGTATTAGCTGTTACCTTGGCAAATACTCTACTAATTCAGCCAAGGATATGTTTAAAAACTTTTCATGACAGATATTATGCTCTATTGTATACATATAAACTGTCTAGTTTTTAATAAAAATGCTTCAAGGCTTACTTTCAAAGGTAGAAGCAAACTGTCCCCATCCTTTATCATTCAACCACTTGACAACTTTTTCTTGATTCCAACAGTCAGGTTTGGTCATTTGAAGTGTAGTTTACAAATAAAGAAAAAAAAAGGGAATACATATGAAAAGAGGGAGGATAAATATTTTTTATATTTTAAAGTCACTCGGGCAACAATTAATGATTACATTGGGTATGTAGTTCGATTAGTTCATTTAAAGGCTGTATATCTTTCTTTTCGAGTAGATCAAATTGTCTGGCAAAAGATATGAAATGAGCGAATAACGAGTTGAAATGAGGTTCTTCATGTAGTGAAATTATTTTATCAAAGTGATGATGGTAAATATGTGCAAATAGCTTAAATAGTTGTTTAAATATGTTCTTTACAATTTGAACAAAGTCTGCTGGGAACTCTCGACCTGATTTGGTTGGAAATAATCTCTCGTCTTCAATCATACTCTCTATATGACTCGTCATATAATCTATATATTGCGGTGCTGACAGTTTAATCTTTTTGTTGGTCATGTTATCTGTCCATGTATATTCTGTTCTATAGAATATTTAGTATATATACAAAAAGATATATACAATCAAAAAGCCTTACCCAGGCCCCGCTGACATGGTTGGACAGCTCTGTGGTGTACAAAAATCAGTAATAGATCCATAAAATAGATTTAGATGATTAAAGAATTCAAAGGCTATATAATATATTAATATGAATAGCAGTGTGTCATTGTGGTTACTTTACTGTTAAATGCAAGCCATTCATTTATATCAACGTATTTAGGTAATTCAATGATCGTTTTAAAATCACCCTTTACCAACATAATTGTTGCATATGGATGGGTTAGAAACAATGGTTTGGAATCAATCATCATCATATTGCTACTACAAGAACTCTTTTTGAAGCTTTTCTTTTTGCTTCCTAAGCTACACCATTTGTCAACATGTTGGACAATAAAAAGTTGCTCATTTTACTTTATACCTGAAATTAAGAAAACTCATCTACAATTGCGTAGTCTATTATGAAGAGAGAAAAAGAGAGAGAAAAGAGAGAACAATTACGGAGTTTCTTCCGATATGATGATTGTCACCCTTTTGAGTGATTTTATTTTAACAACAGCAGTATATGTACCTTCAGACTCAACTCTGACTCAAAAAATACTTGTTGAAAAAGTATTTTTTAGTCTGTCAGCCTAAAAGCAAAAAATACCTTAAAAATTACTATAGTAATAGTAATAATAATAATAACCTACAAAGACTCACCTGTAGCTCATAACGTTTAGAAGACGGCTTATCCAATAAGATGAGATCTGGCTTGTTTTCTTAATATAGCAATTAACAAAATCAAGGCACCAAGGCTTCAAAAGGCTATAAAAGAGAGAGTTACACTTTTAGTTCAACATCAAATCTCTTTGAAACTGCTGTAAGTCCTATCCTTATGCCATGCTTTCTCTTTTTAGTATTTCTACTAGAAGATCAAGGAATACTGGAATATGTGCTTTGATTTCAACCATCAAATTTGAATAGATGCCCCTCTTGATAAGTTCAGTAATTAAAGAGTCTAACAACAGCAACAATAGTTAACATCATTTTTTTGTAATAAAAATCAAATATTAAAAGCCTTTATAATATGTATTATCTGTAATGTTTATATAATAAAATACAGGCATAGAATAATAATATATAACACAAAATATTGAGCAAATGTATGAAAAAGAGGGCTGGTTGGTATGATTTTTGGCAGCATCTAAATGCGGGAATTCAAAAGATTTCCAAAGCAAGGTTTTTTTTAAAGAAGACAGCAAGGTGAATATTTACGATGAGAATGCAAATGAAGTTGTGGATATTATAGACGAAAAATCAGATCCCTTTTGCTATAAAGAAGTAGCTCACAATCCACGAAATTATCTTCCAAAAACCAATGATTTTTTTTTAGTAAATCTTCAATTTGGCAGTGGAACGACTGTAATATCTGGACACGGCAAAAATGGTATGGCATCTTGTCTTGAATGGCTAAAATTGCTTTGAAGAAATCACCTATCAAAAACAGTACAAGATGTACAAGAGGGCACTTAATACAGCGGGGATTCACTCCTTCGAAGTTACCCACATCAATCGTAGTAGTATATTAACTTGATTAATGACAACATGGTTTCTGATAACCAACAAAGACGGATGGTTTGTTGGGGCAAAGATTGTACGGTAGGTTGTTATCTTAATAACTCACCTAAGTAAGCTAAGCGCGTAGTCGCTGTTATTTCCTCCACCTCTGGTAGCTATTTCCTCCCTCGTGCTGCTATGGAACCTTTTCAAGAGCTGAAAGCTTTGCTATTTTATTTTATGGATTGTTGAGAATATATATCCAGAAGAACAAGCCAAGAAGCTTCAGTTAACATCTGCTGTATGGACTAGAATCATTACTTCATCAACAGATGTTCAAGCTTTAATAGCTGAAAATAAGAACAACGCCGAGAAGTACATGCAGATGCTTCTCCAACAAACAGTAATAGCACAGTTCCTTCTTACAGAATCTCAGTCAATCATAACAGCCTTAGATGCTTGGAGGGTAGAAATTTAAAACGGCTCTTATTTTATATGAAATACAGTAAACACTCGATTACGGAATACAGCAATATGGAATATTCGCGATATTGGAATATCATTTTCGAAGGACTTCACAGCCGCCGCTTTAAATTTCCTGCGATATTCACCTGGATTATCGATGTATAGGCTTTATTACGGAATATCCTTGATTATGGAATATCATTTGTGATCCTGATAGGTATTCCGTCATCAAGAGTCTATTGTAAATGTAGTAATTGAAGAGACATAGGCAAAGAGTATTTTCAATGTGAAAAAAAAAAAAGTATAGAGTTACTCAGTTAGCTTTATGGAGACTGTTATATGTTACTGTCACCTTTTCATTAATTTACCAAGGGAGAATACAGTAGAGGACTTTCAAACATTATAATTTTTGAAAACTCGTACGCAGTCGTGAAAAGACTTTGGTATTTTGTTGGATACTGATTTGCAAGAATACATACACTAGGATTTGTTGAATAGATGTTTACTTAAAGAGTACGTTTTTACTTGTAAAGAAACGTATTCAAAATAAGAAAAATAACGTCTATCAAGGCAACACAATACGTTACATTTTGATTTATTTCTAAAACAAAAAACAAAACAAAAAACGACAAGCACAACAACACAGACAACACAGTGCTACTGCATCATCGATGCATCACCGTTCTTCTTCTTCTTCACCCCGAAAGCAAAGACGGTAACTCTTTCGGGATCTTCTTTCTCTTCTTTTTCTTGACCTTCTTCTTTACTTTCTCTGGTTCCTCAACGTCTTCCACCTCCACTTCTGCTTCGGCCATCAACGACTTGAACTTCTCGAGGCAAACCTCGCGCCCCACGTAATGCCGAACGGCATCATTGTCCTGCCAGTGCTGGTGCACATGCTTCAGTCTCAAAGCTGCCGTCTTCGACTTCTTTTTTTATGGTTTTCTTCTTATCACCCCAGTAAACCTCCTCAACATCAACAATGTTTTGTCGCATATACCGTCCGTATATTGTCTTTTCACTGATTCTGCCGGTGTCTATTAACAATTAGCTTGCACTGCTGCTACTACGCATATTTATTTCCTTACCGGACACCGAAAGAACTCCACCCTCTACAACATTCTCCAACAATCGAAGTATCAAGCCACTGTTAAAGGAGACACATAAATAAACTTGTCCAGGTTGTTGGACACTGAACCTTTGCCCTAATGGCACCATTGTCGTAAACATTAAAGCTTACACTTCTTGTTACAGTAACATTTTCCAAAATTGTTTTAAAAGGCATTTTTAACTATAAAGAAAAAGGAAAACGTTAACTCAACATATTTATACACATACATCCACTTCCTTTTTTGTATGAAGCTGTAGATTAGTTTTACTAAGGTGCTGATATGATCAACCACAAAGTGATTTTGGGTTTTTAAAGTAATAGATAAAGGAGAGAAAGAAAGAATACATATATAAAGTAGTATGTAAAAGAGTATTTATGGTACAGATTAGTCAAGTGAAAAGAACAGAGGAGCTCGGTGTACTTGTCCTTGATTGAAGCGATTTTTAGATACATTATACGCATAATCATGATTATACCCAAAGTGATCTTGATTGTTCCTACTCATCCCCTCCCACAGTCTCTTCTTATTCTCTTTGTCTGTTTTTACTCTCTTTCAACAGGATAAAGATAAAAAAGTTTCATTACTGTACTTTTTAATCTTATTTTTACATGGTCAATCATAAAATAAATACATTCCTTTTTGGACTTGGTAAAAAAGATGTACTATGTACCGTACCTGCCACAATTGCCGTGATATACAATCCGATCTCGGATGTGGTTATAAGTTTTCTAGATGCACTTTATTCTCAGAATGACTACTGTATACAAAAGAGAGTGTCATCACGTTTATAATTTGTAATGCAGTGTTGTGAGAGTGATGTTGGAAATTATCGTTTACTCATCGTTCATTCCTAACTAATAGATGTTATTACAATGCTTTTAGGCCACATCATGATTCATGAAGTATTGGAGCTTTCAAATAACTGTCCTCAATAAGCCGAAAAGACCTTCTCTGGTGGACTCAAAACATATCATCTTTTACTTTTAAGCCTTCAAAGAATTTCAAATGCGCTTTTCATAGTAACAACTGATACTCAATTATGTAATCTTCTTTGATTTGAGCGCATGTACTGCCCTTCTTCAGATAAAAGCTTGTTTAACAAAGAATAATCAATACTCCTTTTTTGTTCACCTTTTTGTTTTCAAAGTCAAATTTTGCGTTCACCGATTCATATCAATATCGCACTTTAATAAAGAAATATGCCTACCCCTTTTTGTAATTTCAGTTACAGTGATTCAATCTTATCTTATTGGCCAAATAAAGGATGCACAACCTTCAGAGTCTTCCATATAAGCTAGATACAGTCGTTGGTAGTCGTTTCTTTTGTTTTGTTAACTAAAAAATGATTATCAAAACAGAGTTAATTAACTTTTCGATCAACAGAAAGCCGTTTATATCGATCGATAAGGGAGGGTCTATGAGGGTAAAAGTCAGTGTTGAGCAGAATCCGAACAATATAACGATGCAGACATACTACGTCGGTATGATGGAAGCTATGGTGCACTCAGCAAGAGGTAAGCTTATGGATGGTGTCTTGTGTGAAATGTAAATGTAATTTCATAGGCAAAGCGTCTGTTTCAAGCTGGGTCAATGTGAAATGAAAACCGAAAGCAGGGTTGACGGTTACTGCTTCAAAAGTATCACCAACGGGTATACTGTCAGAGAGGAAGACGTGCAAGAAGAAGGAAAAAATGCTTTTGTCTTGTCATACATTTTAAAAAATTGGAATGACAAGACGCTCGTTGAGAGCAAGTGTGAGCGGAAGGAGGTGTTGGGCTTGCTTGAACCCTTTGTAAGCAAAGAAGGTAAATGAGTACAAGTAATTGATAACATAACAAAGATTGACTGTACTGTCGTAAATGTGACCATTGAGGTCAATGGCGTAGAGGAGGGCGCCAAAAGACAGAGAAAAATGGGTACTGACTACTTGAAGGAATGACTTGCTAGTGCTATCGTCATTCGCAGCTCTTCCTCGTCTGCTCCCTCTCTTAACGATGAGAAAATGACTTGATTTTTTTTTTTTTTTTTTTTTTTTATTATTATTTAAAAAAGAAAAAATTGTATTCATATATTGCTGAAGTAACGGCACGTTTTTTATTTATTCTTCTTTTCACGTAGATATAAACATAGCTAAAATCAGGTAAAACGATGCATTATATAAATGCCTTAACGAGACCAGTAAGTGAACTTAAGGAGCAGAATTATATACTAGAGGATGTTCATAAAACATGATATGAAGGACAAGGAAAGTAAATTTAAAGCGAATGCCGCTTCTTTCTTTAAGGCAAACGAAGATTGGCTTGCTGTCGATGACAGTAATACTTTTTGAAAGGTAAGTCTTCTTTGATAATTTATTAACTTGTACTGATTGTTTTTAACAACAATAAATATTTAATACTTTGAATATTTGTTATTTTGCAAGTGAAATTATTTCATGCCATTGACTGTTTTATTAATGGGACTCGTAATTTATTTACTTATATCAGTATCAGTGGGAAGAGTGGCTGGGAGTTCTGTTAGAGAACGTATTGGATCATTCATTAAATAAAAGTTGGGACAGTTCTTATTGGTTTTCATATGTCCGAGTTGGCCACAGTTACCACAGCGACGCTAAAGAGTGTATTAGACCACAAAGTTTTTATTGTCAGTCTTAAAACTTACCATCGCGCCTTCACGTTTTCCTCTGATAAGACCCAGGACAGGGTTCTCTGCTAAAGCAGCCTGTTTGGCCAATTGACGTTGTCTTCTTCTTTCGGCATTACGCTTCAGTTTAGCCAATTGATCTTGAATACGTTTCTTCATACGTGCAGTCTTTTCATCATCATCATTAGGGTCGATTCCTTCAGCACTATATGTATATTAGTACATGTCAACAGGCTTGTTTTGTGTCGACATACCTTGTAGCTTCTTCTTCAATCATTTGTCTTTGTCTCAAGTATGACTTAATAACAACTGGATCACGCACAACCTCTTGTTGCCATGTCTTTTCTCCATTCTTTTGTGTAATCAAACGTCTGATGATCAAATACTTGTTTTGATTGTTGACGTGATAGCTCGAGCTTAAACTGCCTGTCACTGACACGTCATCTTCATCATCATAAAGTTCCGAGGTCGCTCTATCGAATCTGCTGCGATGATAAGAGGGTGTCGATGGTCCACCACGATGCCAATCATACTCAGACTAAACATATACACTTATAAATACCTGTTCAGCATATGCATATAATGTAATAACTTACCGTTGAGGGGCTATACACTTGGTCAGTGTCCCTTTCCTCCTCCTCTTGATCCGTTAATTCAGGCTCAACCGGATTGCTCAAAGAATCCAACTGCGCCTTCCAGATACGAGCGATTTCTTCCCTGTAGATTTGTTGCTGTTCAGCGACATTATATCTATGTGCACTCTTGGGCCTAGCCTTGATTTGAGCCAGTTTTTCTTCTGCCGATTCACCCGCACGCAAGAAGATATCCTTCATTGACACACGAATGAAACTAAAACCTTCACCTCTGCCAGTTGGGTCACCTGCACCATAGAGCTTCAACATAGCCTTTCCTTGTGCAGCATTGATGAAGTTTCGAGTCGAGAACCAAGGCGCTAGCTGTTGCTCTACTTCCAAATTTGAGTCTCCTTCACCCGTTTCATCTTCGTCATTCATATCGCCATAACCAAGGTCCTGCAAGTGACGTTCACCTACCAGCATACTCTCATACAAACAAATCATTTCAGGTGTCACCATCTTACGAAGTTCTTCTTCATCAGGTGGATCAGCCCCTCCGCGGGTCTTCCAGTACCCTCCGCCACCGTCTTTATTTCTTCTGTGAAACTCCAAAAATTCCTTAAGTCTCTGTCTGATCTGTATATCCGAGTACTCTGGGAATTTTTGTGCGAGCTTGCCCATCTTCAGTCGGTGTAAAGGGTTTCGCTTGATCAATCGATAGGCAACCACTTGCAATCTGTTCTTGATGATCGTTGTCACCTTTCGTGAGTGTGGACCAGGAACTTCTTGTACAGGATAGGATTGTCCAATCGTAAAGATGGCAGGAATTTCACGAAGATAGTATTTGGTCTGTCCCTTATAGGTACTCTTGATAAGCAAAAAGTCAGTGTGCTTGACTTCATGTCGAAACAATGGCGCACGAATCAAGTTGTTATAATAGACTGGTATTGTCTGGCCAGGTTCAACATTACCAAAGTTCATAAAGGGTGACGTGTCTCCGATGTCAAGAACAAATGGTTCTCCAATATCAAGATTGGGCACATGCTCGTCCTTTGGCTCTGTCTTTCGATAGTAGTTTACAACCAAGGTACCCATGCCCATATTTGAAATGATAGGAGGATGTTCTTCAGAATATTCCATGAGGACAAACGGGGTACTATCCTTGAGTGTCAGGTCTTTTGTGCTTCGCATAACATCGATGTAGCCCTTCTTTTTGTCCCTTCTCTTTTTCTTGCTAGCCTTGACTCGAGAAAAGTGAATGTCGGTGTTGGTCGGCAGCTGGATAAGTGGTCTGTGGAAAGATCGCAATTCTGCTTTTGAAAGTTTTGACTTGTACAGTGCAGGATGCAGTTTTAATGCTGGTAAGGCATGCTGTACAACTAATTGACCAAATGTTTGACGTACACGGACAAGTCTTCCTGCGAGATGTGTCTCATAGTGTTTATCATTCGACAGATTGAAGCGATTCAAAGGTAATTTGTTGTGTGGTTCAATTTCAGTGTGGTATATTTGAATCTTTGGCAAAGGCTTTGGTATAGGCTTTCTACCCTTCTTCACGTGCTTTGGTTGAATCAATAATTCTTTGGTTGCTTCTACTTCTTCTACATCAAATAGCATATTTGGATCATTCAAATCTAATGTTATCTTCATTATCTCGTTTGATGGTCGTTCTCTATCCCAAATAATGGCCTGTAGCCAGTCTCCTTCCTCTAGTTGCATGTTTAAGTGTTTATTGACAACGGTTGCCTGAGCGTCATCACTAGATAGAATGTTAGTTCCATAAAGATAGACATGACAACTCAGCTTACATCATGTCTTCGTCTTCCTTATCCCAAATAATGTCTTCCTCCCATCTTTCGAGCATGATTGAATGAAATGTTTTGTTGTTATCTAAAGTCGCTGTAGGTATCTCTGCAATATCAGGCCTATCAGGGAAGTCTTCCATATATTCATTTTCACTTTCATTACTGCTGCTCGCTTCGTCTTCATCGGTTGGTTCAATCCTTCTACGTTTGATCGGTTGTTTGGCCTGTTCCAGTTTTAGGCGATCCCATTTACTTGCTCTCATAAATACTGATCGATCATCGCGCTCTACTTCATATTCATATCCATCACCATAGATGACTAAATAAATAGTGAATAAAAATGGATCTAGAAACAAACTATATCTTCTATACCTCGTTTATTTGACTGTAGCTTAGGAGGTCTCTGTATTCGAGTCATGAATAGCTCTGAAAACTTTAATATTTTTCCTTGTTCGAAACCAGGAAACAGCTGCTTCACATCAATCTGTCTTTGCTTTTGGTCCTCTGTATAAAGTGTGGGTAATTCTTGTTCTACTTTTATCTTTTGCTGTTCCTCTACTTCACTTTCTTCTTCATCGTCATAGTTTTCAGTTACGAGAGATAGTCGTGACCGAGGTAAGTTCTTTTGAACGACACCCATGCCTTTTCTGAAATATTTTTCGGAAAACATTGGATCGTCTGGCACAGCTTCATTAAAATCTGAATAATCAACAGCGTCTGAAGAATGAACTGTAGGAATTGAAGATCTTATCACAGTCTCTTCTTCTTCATCTTCGTCAACTGCTTGTGCATGTTCTAAACCAAATGTATCGTCGCTAAATATTTTTGAAATGACACCAGCGTCGACGCTTGAAAGTGTTTCTCTAAGTTCCTAAAATGAATTCAGTACAAGAAGCATAAATTAAATGACCTTATTTACATCGTCAAGATCACTCTCAAGCCTTCCTTGTTCGTCAACATTACCAAAGAAATAACCTGCTAACGACATTGTTCAATGTATTGTAAAGAAAGAAAGAAAAAAAAGAGTTCAAGTATATCTGCGGATGACGAACATGACTTTCGTTCTCCGCACTATTTGTCGTTTCCTGTTTCTCTCTTCGTCTTTTCTTTCTGTTTTATCAGTTTTTACTATATATTTAAATACTTTTTTGCTTTTGAGCAAATTTAAAGAGATACATTAAAGAAGAGAGCGAGAGAGCGAGCGAGAGAGAGAGAATAAAACATATAGAAAAGAAAGAAAGAGATATCTCTTCTTTTTATTTAATGTCGACTGAAATAACCACTGCTCCACCCATAACGACGACGACGACGACAACGACGACAACAACAAGGTTATGTCATCGTCATCAACCTTCTAGTACATCCTTTTCTTCAGCTTCTTCTTCTTCTTCCTCCACTCGTCCCGCCTTACCACAGATTCTATCCAATTCTGCATCCAATGCTGTTAATTTTACTAGAAGTGCAACGTCGACTTCAAGAAGAGTACGATCACATTGGTTTACACATTTTGTGTTAAATTGGCGCCGAAGTTCACGTTCGTCTAAACTACTATTAGGTTTCTCAATGACTCTAGTTGCCATTCAAGTTATTGCCAGCATACTTGTCTTACTAGCGTCTTGGGAAATGTACTGTGATAAACCACTTCGAGTATTTGTTTCTGTATATATTGTCCGTCTTGTCATCACTGCCCCCATTACTATATATCTTCACTTGACACCACGTCGCCGGTCGACACGCATCACTTCTTCGCCTCGTACAAGTGCAAGATCTGAACTGAGTGAAGCTTACGCCTTGAGCGAGCGAAATAGACCTGTCTCTGTTCCACCGCCGGTAACGACAAATAACAACCATCGACATTATCCTCCGTTTGTGGCTCCAGCTCAGTATTCGCTCATGGCGGATACAACTTCACAGCAAATGAACAGTAATACGTTTAGGATTTGTGTCGATAGGTAAGTCATATCTTTGGCATTTTACTCTATGCACATATCTCATCATGCCACTTCCTAAAGAGCCAAATCTGCTTTGGACGTATTTGCAGTTTTGTGGTTTATTATCGGAAACTATATGCTTTTCTCATCTACAACATGCTCGGACACAGCCATTCCTCTTTATTATTTATCTTTGTGCATCATCATTTATGGGTACTTGATACTATCTGTACCAATCTTTTTATGCACCTCTGTCATCTTTTGCTTGCCCTGTGTATTAGGTAAAACAAACATAAAATAATAATAATAGATAAATAGCTCACACACCTTGTTAGTTGGTATGAGGCTATTACATGTAGATGATGGTGTGTATATGGGAGGAGCAACCAGTGAAGAGATTGCCATGATACCAGTCTATCGGTTTAAATCGAATAATTCGACATCATCTTCTTCATCTTCTCTACCAGAAGACATGATCACTATTGACTTGAGTAAGGTTCATCCTTACCAAGAGAAGAAATCAAGCTTGTTGGATAAACTCTGGCTGTATCTCGGGCTCATTGATCCACCGTGTGAAAAGGAGATTGAACTGGAGTTACTGGAAATTCCAGACACACAAGATCAAATATGTGTCATCTGTTTGTCTACTTATGAAGATGGTGACATACTATGTAAATTATGGTAAGTGAGCTCTTATTCAGATATGAATGACTGATCACAAGTAGGTGTAAACATCATTTTCATAAGGCGTGTCTGCATGAATGGCTTGCATTAAACTTTAGATGTCCTATGTGCAAACAAGACTCGAGAGGAAAAGATGTGATATCCGTGTAATTTCGTTTGTATTATACATTCATACATATTTTAATTTCATTCATCCGTTTTATATTGTATTTTACTTTATTTTATATATTAATCAAGGGCGCACATCCAAAATAAAAAAAAGGCACATATGCATTTATTCTGATATTTACACAGTTAAAGACAGTTCCAATCAATCGTTTCTCTCGCATGTTCATTCAAGTATTCATTCGCCTTTTTAAAGTGTCCACACTGAAGGAAGCCTTTATGAGCAGAAAGTGGAGATGGATGAACACTCTTGAGGATCAAGTGTTTCTAAAAAGGGGTTCTTTAGTTGATGATTTATATACAGTGACTCTTACTTACAGACTTGTCTATCTTTGATCCTTTCTTTTGAGCATGACTACCCCATAGCATAAAGACGATGTGCGATTTCTTTGTATTCAAATATTGTATGATAGCATCTACATACAAAAGATGAATACTTGAGAGTTCTGTTGCTATGTTAAACCTCACCTGTGAAATGTTCCCATCCTTGATTTGCATGGCTACCTGCTTTATGTGCTTCTACTGTCAATGATGTATTCAATAACAACACGCCCTGCTTTGCCCAATTCTCCAAATATCTAATGTATAGTTAGACCACGCATACTTATTATACACATATATACGTACCCATGATTTGGCACTACGAAATCAGGATAATCTGTTTGAAGTGCCTTATACATGTTAACTAAAGAAGGTGGCACCTTGACACCCTTGATGACAGAGAAACACAAACCATGAGCTTGATTAAAGTTATGATAGGGGTCCTGTCCCAAGATGACTACTTTGACTTGAGAAGGAGGCGTGTATTTGGACCAACTATAGACTTGTTCCACTAGACATATTTTATATAAGAATATTGAAAGGGAGTATCTTTATAAAATAAACTTACAGGGAGGGAAAATAGTCTTTTTGGCCGCTATTTGATCCTTCAAGTATCGTTTCAACTAATAAAGAGTAAGTGACATAATCTTACAAGAGGGTTTCTTTACCTTTAAAAAGTATGGTTTTACCATTTCAGGAGCAAGTACTTTAAGCCATTCTTTATTCATTGTTCTAATTTCTAAATCTAACAACTCCAAAGTTTCTTTATCGACATCCTTAAAGAACTCTTTGGGATCTCTATCTTCTTGTTTGTCAGTTTCTTTATTGGTGGTAGGGATGGGCTTAAACATGGATAAGAGTGACATTTGCTTTTTTCCTACTGTTGTAGGCTTCTTGTTGGGCAATTCTGAAGCGTCATTGGCAAGAGGACGTTTATTGTTTGCTGGCATATTAAATGACACGAATAAAAAAAAAAAATTGAAATTTCAAAGCACTGTTTTGATTATATTTTCTCAGGAATATACACACACACCTATGCTTTCTTTATTGACTAATATGCGAAATGCGCTGATAATATACATGAATATAATATAAACAATGATAGCATTAGTTACGTGCTCTCTTTCTATGATGAGCCTGATCTGCGCTTTCTTGTCGATATGGTGTGGTTCTCTACAAAAATAAAAAATTAACTCTGTTATTGTTAATATTCTTACAAAACTTACTTCAACAACAGACGTTCCATCTTTAAATCGTGTCTTGAATAGCACATTTGCATTATTAAACATGCCATCCTTTAGTGAGACAACCAAGAATTGAGAGCCTTTAAATCGTGTTCTCAGCAAGGAACCAATGTTTTGTGTATGTGATAAGTCAAGAGCTGCATCTACTTCATCTAAAATATACATTGGCGCAGGTTTAAATTGTAGTAATGATAATATAAGTGAGAGAGCAATCAAAGATCGTTGACCTCCACTAAGCTCTGTCAGACTTTGCTTCCATACGCCACCAAGGCAGACCTTGACTTCCAGTCCATCTGATATAGTCTTTCCTTCAGGAGGCTGTAGTTTACATGTGTTACCTGCCAATAAATCACCAAAAATTTCCGCAAAGTCTTTGTTGACTTTTGTATAGGTCTTTTCAAGAGCCTCAAGCTTATAGTTTTCAAGAGTATTTATCGTATCTTCAATCTTTTGCTTGTCTTTTTCTACGGTTGCGATCATTTGCTTTAATGAAGCTTCCTTTTTCTCAACACTAAATAGAGTTAAGGTAAGGCAATATAGTAATCTGCAACACTTACTTGTCAATCATGTTCATCACACGAACATTAATCTTTTTACGCAGGGTTTCATGATTGGCTGTCAGTTGTTGTAGCTGCTTTCTCAGATCAGGGATATTTCCATTTGTATAGTCATAATTTGTGCCTGGTTGACCAAAGAGGCTATAGAAACATTAGTATATCATATAAATCAAGGATTTGAGTAACATACTGTTTTTCATCTGCTATCCATTCGTTTTGTCCTTCTAAATCCTCAACTGCTTGTCTCGAATGTTGTCTATCTTTTTGGAATCTGTCTATATCATGCGTTAACTTTTGCACTTTAAGATTCAATTCTACAACTTCTTCAGATTTGCGAGTATGAAGCGCGCTTAATTCTTTCAGCTCTTCGTTTCGTGCGTTCAATTCTTGAGTTTCCTTTTTCAACTCGCCTTTCTTTTCTGCTATGCTGCTTTCAATAGAATCAATTTCTTGTTGCATTTCAACAATCTGCATCTTGTATTGATCAATGCTGTCCTTCACCTTCTCAATGTCTGCTTCGCATGCTCGGATATCCGCATCAAGTTGTTCAATCTCAAGCTCAAATGTTTGCACTGTTCTTTGCATATCCTTCAATTTACTTGCATTTTTCTTTAATTGCGACTTCAACTGTTCAACTTTTGTCGTGAGCTCATTCAGTTTCGTGTCCTTGTTGTTATTGAAGTCTGCCATTTCAGCTTCAATCTTTTTACAAGTGGCGATTGCCTGCTCTTTAGCTAATTTCGCTTGCTCCCTGGCCGCTTCTTGCTGTGTGATTTGTTCCTTGACTGATTCTATGCGTGAAGCTAATTGAGCATGTATACTCTTTTTCATACGCTGTTCCAAAAGCGATAGTTCATGACGCTGTAAATCAAGACGCTGCTTGTATTGTCTGTATTCTGCAATGTATTTTTGTGCATTTTCGAGTTCGTCTTCTAATGCATCAAGCTCTTTCTTGTGGTATCTAACGTCTGCTTTCACATCATTGAGTTCTTGAATTCTAATCAAAATGCCACTCGAGTTAGGCTTGGATCCACCCGACAAGGTACCGTGGGGGTCATAGACATCGCCATCGAGTGTGACTGATTTGACACTAACTCCCTTATTGAAGGTAACATCTTTGGCTGTCTGTGCATCTTCACAGATAAACGTATTTCCAAAAATCCATTCCATAGCAGCATGGACTTCTTCATCATATCCAATTAAGTTCAATGCAAGATTCACTTTACCAGGCGCGATTTTTTCTGCAGTTGCAATCTTTTCTGCAGATACCCTAAATCCTTGGATCTTGTTGAGTGGGACCAATGTCCAACGACGCCGTAGCTTTCCCTTGTCCAAGAGTTGGGCACCCACTTTTTCATTTTCAATGACAACATTATATAGTTTGCCTCCTGCACAGATTTCAAGGGCTGTGGATGCATCAAAGTGTTCTTTATCTAAAGTAATCAGCTCAGCAACCAAGCCCTTCACTTGGGATCTGTCAAAGTCAGCAGATGGTAACGAGTATTGGAAATCCAAGTTGGACAACTTCCTTGATAACTGTTCTTGCTTATCATAAAGGTCATTCAAGGCATCGTGTAACTGTCTCCTGCGACGCAAAAGCTCATTTTCTCTATCTGGAGTCCAGCTGAACGTACCCAAGCGCTTCTCCAATTCTTCAATCTCTGCTTTTTTCTTTTCTAATGCAACGACTGAGCCTTGACTCTCGGCTAATGCCTTTGCAGCCTGAGGCTCTTTTTCAGCAAGTTCTTTGCGTAAGTGTTTTATCTTTAATGAAGCTTGCTCTTCTGCAGTCGAGGCTTGATTGACCATGTTTTTGGACTGTTGAAGTTGTTCCATATAGCCATTTTCATGACCCTCTTCTGCTGATATACCCGTTGTTAATGTTTGAATTAACTCGTCTGTACTCTTCATCTCTTCTGTCTTTGCATCATATTCCTTTTTAAACTCTTCATACTCTTTGCTTACTGCCATATACGAAGCTTTCTTTTCACTTAAATTTTTCATCAGTTCTCCTCTCTGCGCTGCTAATGCAGATATGGCTTTCTGTTCTTCAGTGACGGATGTCTCAAGCAGTCCCTTTTTGGTATTGAGTCTTACAAGCTGCGTAGAATAATCCTTAATGAATGATTCCAACTGCTTTATCCTACTCGAACTTGATCCACTTTGTTTCATCTTGTTCGTCACTGACTGCATATCTTCATCAAGTTTATCAATTTCACTCTGTAGAAGCTGAATAGACTTCTTCAAGTTGTCAATCTCTTCAATCTTTCTATCGTTATCCAAACTTGACTTGTTGAGCCTTTCCTCGTGTTTTTTATATTCGTACGAAATGAGCAGTCGCTTCAATCTTTCCATTTCTGATTCATTCTTTTGATAGTCCAAATACACTCGTTTTTCCAGACGAAGTTGATCCAACTTTGGCACAATTTCCTCTGCTAGTATCTTATTGATCTCTTCCACCTTTCTTTCTTTCTTTGCTATTGTTGCTATTGCCTTGATCTTTCTGTCCTCAAACATCTTTGTGCCTGCTGCTTCTTCAACCATACTCAAGATTTCTGTAGGCTTCATATTTAGCACTTTTGTGATACGTCCTTGCATAATCAAGAAGTGAGGATTGTTAATATTTAGCTGAACAGACTGAAATAGATTTTGTACTGTTTGTTGTTGTGCGTTATGTCCATTGATGATATATTTCGTTCGACCACCGACCAAGACCTAATATGAAATTAATATCAAATAAAATGCTTGCCAATTAAGCTTACTTGGCGTGTAACAGTTATTTGATTATGTGTCTCGAATCCAACAGGACTCTTTTCTCTATCTTCATTATTAAATACAACCGTAACTGATGCCTTCGTGACACCTGCTTGTCCACGCTTGTAGATCAAATCTTGTAGATTACTAGCTCGAACCTAAATCAGTAAAAATTTAGATTCGACATGTGACGATTGAAGAGAGAACAAAGTACCTGAGATAAATTGGTAATGCCTAGTACGAAGCAAATGGCATCTAAAATGTTGGATTTGCCAGTACCATTAAGACCAGTGATAGCATTAAATTCAGGATCCCAACCAGTAATGTGTGTTCTTGAGACATAAGACTTGAAGCCTTCAATAATTAGTTCTTCAAGATACATTTGATCTACACTGAAAAAGGATATACAAACGTCCCCTTTTCTTTGAGGAAAAAAAAAAAAAAAAAAAAAAAAAAAGAGAGAGAAGACACTGCGGGAGTTTAAATACTTTGTCAGGACCACTTTAAGAGTGTATTGATTATGGTGTACACTACACGTACGCGAAAATACACGAGAGATATAGACACTAACTGTGATACCGCTTTACAACCTCACATTACCCAGACTGTACAGTGGAATATACTTTAATCTAAAATGTGAATTTATCATAATTGCATGTGAGCTAAGTGATCATTGTGGATTGAACTGACAGAATAAAGCAATAAAGCCATTTCTTTTTATCTCTTCTTGAAAAGGAACAAGCCAATATGGCAACTTTATAAATACATATTCTACATCGCAGGTAGTGTCTGTAGTATTAGCCCTCTTGTGCATTTCCTCGTGTGCATAGTGTACACCTGGAAAAAGCATGATTTTTAATCTTGGGGAGCTTAATATAATCGACATGACGCACACACAAAGTCCTGTAAGTTTTTTCAAGAATTCGTTGGCAATGAAGCCCTAAAGAAGTTTGACCAGCCCTTACTTGTTCCCTGGGTCGAAGAGCCTCCTTGTAAAAAGCCAATGGATGCCTTATGCGCGGACAAATTCGACCAGAATGACTTGTGCGAGATCATCAGGACACCACAAGAATACCGTCCTGGAAAGCACGTTGATTTGTGAACAATAGAGACGATTGCGGAAAAATGGTGCTTATTTAAGATATATTCATAGACACTGGCTCTGACAACTTTGTATCTCATAAAGCACGTTACTATTCACAGCAATTAGGCATATTCTAGTCCTCTGCTAATTTATAATGATAAAACCCATTGCGATCGTATATATTTCTTATACATGTGTCTTTTCAATCGTCCGCTTGTCATTTTAGACTTTGAATTTAGGCGTTCTTTTTCTGCAAGATGCTGCTTTAGAATGTCTCTTATTCAAATAAGGATAGTATACGTCAACATGACGTATCTCAATCTTGCTAACTATCGATCATTGTTACAGAGCACTTTGTCTTTTCCGATCTCAGGTACATTTTTCAGGTTATAAAAAAATATGTGCAGCTTTGTAGACATACAAGCTGTATTTAGACCTACAGACGGATCCATGCTTGTAAACAGCATGATCAAGTAAGACATGTTTAATTTGTATTTGTATTTATTTTGGTTTGTGTCTTAATCATACTTTGCCCTGTCGGCACTTGTAATTGCTTTCTTTTCCACTCTTTCACTCTATCTTTCTCTAATCTCTTCTTCTCTTTGCATATGTATATATATATATATAATACAACTTCTTTTTAAATCGAAAGATGGAGTTTTTGTTCATCATATTTAAACTTCCATATTGTCCATAAATTCATCATCATAAGCCCTATTAACAAAAAAAAGGATAAATAACTTGAATAAGTAAACAGTGTTCAACTTGCCTTAATTCTCCTTCCTCTTGTCCTATAGGCGCATTTAGGCTATTACCAATGATAAGTAAATGGTTCATAAAGTTGTCTTGATACTACCTTTCACTTTTAATCGAAAAGAAAATCATGCGTTTTAATTTTCGATTAAAAAAGAAATAATTCACTGACCAACTACATGGGATATCAATAAGATATATATTTATACGCACACACCATAAGAACACACTTACAGATATCCATCTTCATCATTCATAGGATCATCATCTGCATCTGGATTATATGTATACACATCACACTCATTCAACTGAACAATCTCATCCAACACATCCCAAAGTCTATTATGATCACATAAGTATATTCAGCACGCATACACACACACACACACGCATATATGTATGTCTCATCATTTACCTGTACTGGTTCACGACGACATCATTTCCCAGATTAAATAGAGTTGTATTGACAGAATTCATGACCATCTCTACTGATGGCATCTTTATAAATTGATCAGGTCTTACATTTTCAAAATCGTTATCAGGGAAAGCCGCGTTTAGTGTTGCCAATAGATAAAAGAAGGTCTTTCTTGGTGTAGACTCTGTTAGTCTACCAAAAGGTGAAACGACTTGGATGTCATCAGGAGATATAGATCCAGGCGCTAATGTGTTGTATCTTTGTTCTAATGTCTTGAATAACTTTTTATCCGTACCAGCTGATTTACCTAAGAGAATAACAAATAAGTAAAATCCTACCTTTTTGTAAATTATCTTACAAGAGTATGCTTCAACACGTCCAGTGAGTATACATTCTGATGTTTCCCAACTAAGAGCAGAATTAATCACTTCAAGTGAGTTGACTTCAAGAAACTTCATAATAATAAAAGAAAGGAGATAAAGAAAAAGGAAAAGAAAGAAAGAAAGTGATAATGAGGTCATTGGTTCAATCATCTTTTAGAATTCCGGACCGTGTTACTTTTACATGCATAAATATGCTTATTATTTATATCCAATCAAAATCATTTATTTAAATAAAACTGAAATGACTTCATGAATTGTGCGCACTAATAATTCAGACAACAAAGAATAAAAGAAGCAAAAGAATGAATAAGGAAATCAGTTATTATATTGATACTAAATACTTGCATTATAAAGAAAAGAGTGGATGGACCAAAGCTTGGTAAGAACCAAACTATTCCCAGCCAACACTGAGTTAGTTTTGATAGGCAATCTATAATATTACATATCAGTTTCTTACAAGAGTAAAGCATACAACATACCTTAGAGCGAGCTGGGGAATAGCTGGTCTTACTTTTTGGTCCAAAGAAGAAAAGAAAAGAAAAAGAGAAGTCAAGATCAGACTGTTTATACAGAGTCTCTAACAACTTTTTCATTTTGTATAAAGTCTTGACCACATTTATCTTCTCAAGCTAAAATATGAAAAGACTATGAACAGGTGACTTGTGTACAATAACAGTTACACTTGATCCCAATATAAATATCCAACTGTATTATTTCCTTTTCTCTTGGGTTATTTATTGATTCAAAAGGGATACCTAAGGATTAGGAAAAGTAAGTAAACATCTAGTAGTTCGTCATAAATATCCAATATTGATTATCCAATAAAACTGTCGTTTATTCCTTAAAAGTAACCCATTGATACCTAATTTACAAGTCACCATATTACAGCCGGAACTAAGAGTGGAATTCCTGAAAATGGCGTTATTCGGATTATCAATTACATTAACGACAAACCTACTGTAGTTTTGAATCTAATCAAGCAATCCTTATGTAAAATATTTGAATATGATTTTAGTGCAGTACTCTGTTGCACTAGAAATAGGAACAAACAAATATGAACACCCCCCTCTTATCAGGAAACCGACTGTATATTATAGTCATTCAATTAACTGAACTTAAAACTTGCTTTTACAGTAATATATCAAAATAGAGCAGAGAAGTTAGACTTAAAGATGGCAACAAGCGTTGAGCAAGCAATGAATATACACCAGCAACATGTCAGTAACCGCTTAGCTCTCAGAAATTTTTATAATTCCAAAAAGAGAGCCAGATTGAAAAGGACGTGTGAAATGCAAAACGATCGCTTTCAAAGACGATTGTATGCAAAAGAAAGAACATTTTGATAGGCAAGAAAGGTAAAGAGCACAATAATACACGATTGATGAATACCAACTACTATATAAACTATTTAGTAAAAGGTAAATGCAGACCATGCCTTAACATGTTTATCGGAGACAGAGGCACGGGGGTAGGCTCAACAACAAACGGATTCAGACGATATGGTGGAAAATGGAAGCAGTGCATGCATGGAATGAGCGTCAAGGTTTGCATCACAAATGAGAACATGACGTCTCAAACATGCATGTACTGCTTCTCCAAGCTGGACAACCCCATGCATCGAAAAACGATAAACGATGAAGAAATCAAGAAAAAAGTAAAAGGGTCATTCTTGTGCAGAAACCCTGACTGTGTGTTGGTGTTGAACAAAACAGCCGTCAAGCCGAGAGACGACCTTTCTGCTCTCGCCATTGGCCTTTTTGGCCTATGCTCACTGCTCTTCCAGGAGACATTTCCTGAATTATCTGCTAAAATCAGTCACTGCAACACTGTGTTTATCAACAAGACCACGTCCTTCTTTAATGCAAGAGAATGCTGGGATATTGGCCTTGATGCCATTATTCGGGGTAAGTCAAAGACATTTGAAAAGAATGGCTACTAAAATTCTTCAATAGATTCAGTTGTGACTTCTTAATTGCGGTGGCAATTTAACGTTCCCGTGTATGTATACCCGACCTCCTTCAAAAAGATTTCCCCTTCTCTCATAAATCCACTTTAAGCAGCCATGGTTAAATTCATTAAAGCTGGAAAGGTAAAGCAATCTTTTTATTATAGAATCAAAAAAGGAGAGATGGATGAAATATAAAGATGGATGGATGGATGGATTAAAAGAGAAGGAGAGAGAGAAAAAAAAAAAAAAAAGAATGACAGCACATGTTGAATTCAGTTTGAACTTACACAATTATAGGTTGTCGTCATCCTTCAAGGACGTTATGCCGGCAAGAAGGCCGTTGTCGTTCGTAGTATGTATTCAGCTTTATATATGCATGTTCAGCATCAAAATAGAAACGCGTTTTTAACAATATTCTATAGATCACGATGAAGGTACCAAGGAAAGACCCTATGGTTATGCTGTCGTTGCTGGTGTCGAACGCACTCCTCTCAAGGTCACCAAGAAGATGGGTCAAAAGAAGGTTGCTAAGCGCTCCAAGGTTAAGCCTTTCATCAAGATTGTTAACTACAACCACATGATGCCCACTCGGTAATTATATTTACCCAAAGACAAAGCAATATCTAACCAAGATTGAATGGTATATAGTTATGGTTTGGAATTGGAACAAATCAAGGGTACCATCGCTTCTGAAACCTTCAAGGAACCTTCTCAACGTGAAGACGCCAAGAAACTTATCAAGAAGTTGTTTGAAGAACGCTACCAAACTGGAAAGAACAAGTGGTTCTTCAGCAAGCTTAGATTCTAAGTTTTAAAATAAAATAAATTGTGCAATGTGCGAAAGATATTGTTTATTGGATCAATTCAAGAATGGGTCTAATCCTACTTTCCCTATCCTCAACTGACAAGTATGCTTCACCAACAATATTTCCAATGAAATCTATGAAAGTCTGCTTGTCTCTTTCTGAAATATCCCCTTCCATAATATTCTCATTTGATTCTTGATCTGCGATATGTCTCAGCACGTCCTAAGATAAAAAAAAAAAAAATGAGGGATACTAACTATTATTATCATATTCACTTACCACAAGTGCTTGTTTACATCTATCCGCTTCTTCTACTCTAAGAGGATTTGTGCTATTGAGCGCATGCTGTAATATATTTTCGGTATAAAACTTGATGTTTGGAACAATTAGCACACGGGTAACCTCTGTTCCGATTCCATCCAAGCCGATAATCGCTCCAAATTGTGTTGTCAAAGGACGTCCTGGATCCAAGAAAGCTCTCAACAAAGTCTTCGTGATGCGTGGTTGCAGCGTATGATAAGACTTTCCGTATTGATGACAGATATAAGCAATTAAGCTGGCTGCACGGCGACGAGTTGACCAATGATCCTGCTGTTGAGGGTTGTCACAAATGGTCTTTCCTACTAAGCATGATAAAATGGGTGGAATCAATTGATGCAGCTAACAAGACCTGTCGTTAGCTATTCTATCTTTCTTTTCCTTTTTTGCAATACTTACATAGGGTTCAATAAACAAATGTTTGTTGTTTAACAATGCATGAGACATTGACAGCATAGCTTCCAATATCTCCAGGTTTTTATGATTTTGCGCTACCTTCTTGTGAATATGCTGAACAAAGTAAGGTACTAGCTGATGAAGTCCTGGATCCAGACGTAAGCTTTCAAATGCCTGTGATTGTAACCGCTCGTTGTCACTGAGAATAGCCTCTGTAATCCTTTCAAAGTACATTTGTAATTCTTTAGATAATACGTGCTTAACAAGTGGCTTCACATTCACTTGATCTGTCGTAATGCCATTAGAACTAGTATGTGTTTTAGTGCGTTTCGATAGTAATTCTGCCTTGGCATCTATAATCTAGTCAATATATTTCAGATTATTCGTCCAAGTTTATAGTTTACCATTCGGTGTAGGATTCTGAGGAATGGCTGGTTGAACACCCTCGATAGCAAGCCAATGTGCTGTGAATGTAACATCTAGAGGTATCTTTGGTAATGGCTTGTTCAAGACACTGTCAAAATCAATCTCTTCGTCTTCATCAAAGTAAATCTCTGTCGAATTCAATGTCGTCTTTCTAAATTTAGGTGTTTCTCCATGAGTATAACCGTAAAGAGGCTAATAATGAGAGAATGAGATGGTTATTGTATACATGTGCACATTGACAATTACCTCTACATTTTTCACTCGAAGGGCTGCATTCACATCGTCTACTGTTAGTTTTACTCTCTTGGAGTGTCGCATAAATTTAGACGCTTCCTAAATAAAAGAAGGAAATTAGTTACAAATATCAACCATGTGTCATTTGTTTACTTGAATAAGTTCATGAATTCTATATTCAACGTCCTGTGCTAAAGCAGTTGCTATTTCATCCTTTAAATTATTTATTCCAAGCGACTCTCCAATATTCTACCATGTAATTAGTTTGTTGTCATTGTTATTTTTGTATAATTTTACTTTAATTGTATCTTTAGGAAATACGCTCATTGTGTATTTAACGCGTTAAAGAACAAAAGAAAGAGGTGAGATTTTAATGACAGCAAAAACTCTGTACACACACCTGAGATCAAGCCACAATTTTTGTCCTTTTTTCCTCCTTCTTTAAATGTCAAGTGCTGTAAGGGACTTCCTCAAGAAAGTAATCTTATTTGATGAAGACAACTATAACAAGACACTTTCTGTCCTCAAGACTCTTTTAGAATGTATGTGTTGTTGTCGTTGTTGTCTGCGTTTCTTGGGTTGCAGTAATCTTAAGCTTTATGCTTTTCAGGAGAAGGTAAATTTTGATATAAATAATAAGTTACTCTTGATAGCTAATAAGAAAAGTATAGGATCTATTAGTAATATATAAGGATTTGATTGAAGTTACACTTTCGACACCATTAGTGACGTCTGACAGCCTATGTATTGCCTGTCTTGGATCCCTTCAACATGCAGAGGAATATATTGAAGAATCATACAAGGCATTGATAGCAGAATCATATCAAGTGGACAGTATCGCCTTAAGCTGCACTTTGCCTGTCAGTACACTCATTCGTAATCACTTATTAAAAATATACTTGGAGGATACCGGACATAAATATGCGGGGTTGGAAGAAGAAGGCTTTATTAAGGATCCAAAAAACATCTTCAAGTATTTACTTGGTGAATACATTGAGAGACAGAACAAGTTTATGGTAGAAAATGATGCTGGATTACGTATGACAGTAGTGATAGAGCATGAAAATTCATCTCAGGAACATATGATATTGGCCCAATTAGAGAAGCCATTGTTGAAAATCAAGACGATTCGACAAAAGAGAAGAAGAGTGACAGTGGGAGATTCAAGGCAATGTATCCATTACGCATTAAAAAAGCTTGATACAGAAGAAGTCAGAAAGTAAAGATTATACAAATGCCTTGTTTTTTTATTAATCCCTATCCATAGACTTACTTCTATTCCTCCTGAAACAGTAACTGAACGTGCCAAGATCACGTCGGTGGTACTCATGAATGCACCCACATACGTAGCTGGTCGATACCTAAAGTTTTCTAGAGAGTACAGTCAAACACCTTGGAACGTGCGAGGAGCTAAGTTGGCAGAGAACTCTGTCTCAGATTGCTTTGAGCTTATCAAAAAGTATCACAAGGCGGATGATGCTAAATTTGGAAGTGCAGGGCGCGAAGATGCCAATGTTCGCATGTTGGGAACAGGAAGACCCTTTTATTTAGAATTAGTCAACCCCAGGATACCACGTCTGTCGGATGAAGAATATAAGAAACTCGAGGATGAAATCAATCAATCACCTGTGCATAAAGATGCGGTCCAAGTCAGGCACTTGACATGTATTGATCCGTAAGTCGAAACTAGAGATGCGTGTTTATATGCTAATATCTTTGAATAGCAAGTATTTGAGTATCATCAAGGAAGGAGAAGAAAAGAAGACAAAGAGATATAGAGCACTCGTCTGGCTTTCTGAACCACTCACAGATGAATTGATCAACAAGATTAATGAATCCTGTAGTAAAGAATGTGCAATCATACAGAAAACGCCTATACGAGTGTTCCAGAGACGAGCTGCGATTGACCGTCCAAAGACGATTTATTCTGCCAGTATCTCTAGATTAAGTGATAAACCAGAAGAAGTACATTTTGGTGTATTTGAAATGCATGCTCAGGCTGGTACATATATCAAAGAATTCGTTCACGGTGATTTGGGTAGAACAACACCAAACTTGGCTACCATCGCTGGTGTTCATTCAGCCGATTTGTTAGAGTTAGACGTTATGGATGTAGACTTGGTCTGGCCACCATCACAAGTCAAAAAAGAATGAAAACAATAAAAATTTATTATCACTCTAATAATCACTCTATATATTTTTTTTGCATGAAAGTGTGGACTTTATTGAACATTTTTTTAAAATAAATTATGCATCTAAAGTGGAAGATAACTTCCGTTCAAAAGGCAACGTCGACAGGAATCTGCTATGTTCCAAATCGAAACTATTGACAGCTGCAATGGTATACCACGGGGTGCCATCAAATACGCACCACCAGTGGTATTTCCCGACTGTTGAGATACCCGCGCCAAAGAAACAGAGAACGTCCGTATCGACTGTTGTTTGTTCGTCTACTGAGACAAAAGAAGTGAGCACAGACCATATTTCATCTGCGGTAAGGAACTTGTCCGGCAGAGAGTATCTCTCGAAAATGGAGAACCAGAAGTTAAGCTTGAGAGGGCAGCTTGCAAAGAGGTGGAAACTTGTTTCTATGCCTTGTTTGCAGAGTCTACACAGTGGAGAGATAGTCAAGCTGGGGTTCCAGGCATGCTGTAAAGCAGCTGTAGGGATGTAGCCAAGTAACAGGCAAAACCATGGTGTGATAGCCTTAGGAGGTATAGTCAGGGACCAAAAAGTTTGCCAGTACTGAGGTCGAAGAAGCAGCGAACCAGGCAGAGCCAAAGGCGGATGACATGGGTGTGTAAGCAAATCGTAGTCTTTGTGCCAGAAGAAACGGAACTGATCAGGAGATACCTTGACAACCGGAATAGGTACTGCATTGAACTTCCGCATAAGGTTTGGAATAATCCAATGAGCACATGAGGACATCCAAGAGGAGGTATTTTCAAATCTAGTAAGTGCTGACACCTGAGAGGGCCAAAAGTAGAGCAGCTAATCTCTGATGTCAACTGCAGAGTAGCTTGAGCTGTCATTCGACAAGGAAGTTACCCTGTTTAAGCGTGCCGAGAGTAGAGGATGTGGATGCATGAAATGAAAAACTGGACAATGAGATTATAGAAAGCCTTTCAACTATGCTTACCCAATGCAATCCCTTCGCACGCATTTATCGTCATGCATATGAAATATTGAGCAACCATGAGAGCTCCAGCATCAACAGCGAGGATAGAGCTAACAATGACGACTCTGCCAAAAGCGGATCGCCTTATATTATCACAAGTCCATCAATGAGAATGCATTTGATTGAAGGAGACGACAAACGCACTCACAACCTGCCAACGATGGAAGAAGTTGCCGCAGTTATTCCTATTGAGTATATTAACAGAAACTTCCGTGACATCGTTCTTACTTTGAGAAGCAGCAGTAGAAATGATAGTCTCCGTCAAGGGTATGATTTTGAGCAGCACTTTCAACGTTTCAGTCAGACGCATGCTGCATACGTGTGTACGAATTGCGTATTGATATTTCCTCATGAAACATGTGGGTGACATTAGGGTTTGTGCTTCTTTTCCCTATTTACTATTACTTCTTCAATCACTGTTCCTGGTGTTTAGGTGATGATTCATGACCATTGTGTGTTATTTTAGTATCCTTATCCCATCAATTTTATAAAGATAACTACTTTGAGGATCACACTAAGATGTGCAGTGTGTCAAAAGTGGAGTGCTTTTTTAATCGAGAAACATTTTACTATTAAAGAAAATATGATAAATTAATAAAAGCAATGTTGTCGATCGTTAATTTAACATGACAAGGCTATCCGCAGTTACTTTTCCTTTTTCCTTTTTTCTTTACTTCAACATAAAGCGAAAGAAAGACGATGACCCTCCGCCTCCAAAGGCAAAGCGCAATAAAAGGAAAGGTATGTAAGATATATTGTCGATATGGCATTTATTAAGGGTCCATTAGCTGTCGATCGCGGGTTCTCTTCTTTGTTTGTACAAACGCAAGCAAATTTATTCAAAATACAGCTTTTGAAGCAAGTGATGATGACTTCCAAGAAACTCCATTACTTAGAAAAGGTAAAAATAACATCTATTAGTTCTATCTGTTTTTTAACTAAATGTTGTAATAGACAAGAACATCCGTACTAATTTGAAAGCTGTTAAAGAAGACACATCTGCTCCTGGCCCCTCAAATGTTGTCATCAATGAAAAGACATCTATACCTATAGTCAACAAAGATACAAGTGTCTAAGCTGTATTACCTGCTCCTACTCCTTCCACTAGCTGTACTTCTGTTCCCGTTAAGACCTCCAAGAAATATCAAGACAAGGTTGATAAGACCGAAGCACTTAAAAAGGAAAAAGAAAAGAACAAGACGACAGGAAATGATCAAAAACAAGCACGATGTCCTTCTTGTGGTGGAGCCGATCACTCTCGCTCCTCCGGCAAGTTGTGTCCTATGAATAAGTCAAAAACAAGACTTCCAAAGCCCAAGTATACCGTCGAGAAAACTTTTGTAATCAAGACATCTTTGGCTAATACTTGCAAATATCCCAAGTTCGTTACCTTGATTCAAGAAGTAATTGACCACATTACTCAACTGTTATACGCTGGATCCATTTTTGCTAACTACTATTTTTTGGAACTTCTCGAAAACGGTGAAGAACTACCTGTAGTCACTCAAAACCTGTCCTATAACATATTTTCCATCTTTGCTGGCCAAGGAAAACATGCCTCTGATAGTATCAAGAAGAGTTACAAGACCTTTTGTGAATCCACTTCTCTTACTCAATCTGACTTGGATAAATACGCAAGTAAAGAGTATATGACCATTGTATCATCCATGGCTAAGCAATATGAAACACTGGTCCGCAATTACGTTTGCTCTACTTGTGAAGACAGAGCTCTCAGATATATTCTTAATGTCTTATCTGAAAAGACCTCTGTGGTGATAGTTTAACAGTCAAACAGCGCAAGTCTTTAGCAAAACATATCTTTCAACAAAAGATAACTCCCAAGTCTGCCTGGTCATCCACTGTTGACCGAATTGAAAGGAAAACGAGCTGCACCTACAAAACGAATTACTGAAGAAATCAAACGAAAATGCAAACAATCCAATGGAGGGGGGCCGAGTTTGTCTCGGTTGGCGAGTACTTAACGAGTCAGATATGTAACAAGTGCAAATCCAAACAATTAAATAACATCTCAATTACTGGATCAAAGCGAAGAGTACACTCTGTCCTCAAGTGTGAATCTTGTGATACGGTTTGGAATCGCGATGTGAACAGTGCATTAAATATATATGGTATCTTTGTTTACAAATCAAAACACAACAATGAAAGTCCTCCCCTCCCCCTTCAAAAGACCTTCAGAAGATTAATGGTGCTCTCTGGATTTAATGCGCTGTCTAACGGTAGTGCATTCCTTAACGCCTCGGTAAGTACAAAATGAATAAGACGTTATTCATTATTCATTAGTCTTCTAGTTTATCAGATGCATCTTTTATTTAGACATTTCTTCACAGCATATTCTATTAAAGTCTTTTGGGTTTTCCAAATACATATGATGACCTCCATTTGCAATTCGAATTACTTTAGCAGGCACCTTCATGTGTTCTTTAGCTTCCTCTGCTGCTTTATAATCCATCCAGTCGTGTTCTCCATATATGAATACTGTAGGCATCTTTAATTGGGCCAATCTATGAAATAATGGTTTTCGAGCATAAGCACCTGGTGCCAGAATAGCTGCTAGTGCAAATTCTCCAGATCCAGTAGATGAAGTAATATTGTACCTGGTTGAGCAAAAAAATGAGTGAATGTTTTTTTTTTTTTTTTTTTTTTTTTTTTTTTTTTTTTTTTTTTTTTTTCAATGATTTTAACTTACAAGTAATCATAAAAGTCATGCTGTTCTGCCTCAGTAAGGTGAGCAAATCGCCTTGATGTATAGTTGTGCACTAATCTTGCACCAAAGGGGCCTGTCATACGGATAATGCTCATTGGTGTAATATTGTTATTCCAAAGATAAGTGGCCCACGCAGGGATTCTTCTTGGTGGGTTATTATTATTGGGGACTCCCTGTTGCTTTGCAATATTTTCGACAGCGGCTGTTTCAGCTTGATAGGCAGCACCTATCTCATCCGCTTCCTGTTGGACAGTTTCTTGTGGATTCTTATTAGGTTTTGTTACTGCCTCTGGAGGAGGTATGGGTATTCCAGCTAAACATAAAAAGATGAATATTGTAATAATCGAATACGTATCTATCAACGTACCTGGAGACACAAGAATCAATTTCTCTACTCGTTCAGGATATTTTAAAGCATAGCATGTAGCAAAGTAACCACCCATGGAATGACCACATAATGTCATCTTGTTGATACCTACTTTATTTCTCCAATCCTCTAATGATTCTACAAAATGATCTTCTACTGTATCAACAACGTCATCCCATGTCTGACTTGACTTTTTGGCTATTGTCCATTTCGGCCGTGAGCTATTGCCCATACCAAGCCAATCGATCGAGAATATTCGCCATCCGGGCACTTGAGATAATTGTTGATAGTTTCTATAGAAAAACCCTAGACCAGCGCCATATCCATGACACATCACCAAGTTTTTGGTATCGTTATCATCTTGTTTTATAATAGACTCTAAATCTGCTGTATGACCCGGTTCAAATCTATAAGGGACGTCTTGATTGGGTTGTTGTGTGATATATAATGTATTGATCAATTTCTTCTTTTCATCATCAAGAGCTATGCGGCCTACACGGGCCATGATGGGTATACGGTTGACTACGCCAGGCAATGCACCATAGATACGCTGGATGATACGGGCTTCAGCTATCGTAGCTGTCCTTTCAGACCGATTCCACCAGTGTTTGATAAAGTTGAATTTGGTTGTTGGAGGAATAGCGGCGGGCAATGTGTTAATAACTGACAAGTCTGTTCTTTTGTCCATAAAAAAAAAAAAAAAAAAAGGAAAAGGGATAAATAGAACCCGATCGGCTTTAAATTAACAATGCTGAGTGGATTAAAAACCAATTAGTTTTTGTATCCCAATCAATGTATTTATGCGACATTATGCTTTGAAAGTGCCATCATTAATTTTGATACAAGCAATTCAGTAGACTCTTGTTCTAACAAGTACACTTGTAATAATTCTTCAGTAAGAATAGTGAACGTTGTGGTCATAAGAATTCAATTAACCAATCTGAGTCAAAACTTACAAGACATATATGGCAATAAACGTAATTCTGTTATAAATAAAGTGTAAGAGGCATTTAAGTAAAAGCTACAGGGGAGAGCAAATTGTCTAGTCTCTATGACAACAGTTACACGACGCTTTGTTCTCTGATATCTAGACAGAGTGTCTCAGACATCACTTTATGTTTAAGGCGTACT
The DNA here is from genome assembly GCA_025529335.1 of Rhizopus sp. PT2906. Lineage (NCBI taxonomy): Eukaryota > Fungi > Mucoromycota > Mucoromycetes > Mucorales > Rhizopodaceae > Rhizopus > Rhizopus sp. PT2906. The sequence continues at coordinate 857 of JAMYHX010000238.1, read as the reverse complement.
GGTAGGATATAAAAGTGTATTCAATCTTCGCAATCTGCGTACGTAATTCTTTGCCTAAAAAGGAAATGTGCTTAATATTATACGATTAAACAAATATTTTATTATGGCCACTATGGGCGCATTGAAACAATATAATGTGATCCTGCCCGGGCCAGGTTAAAAAAATACATAGAATCTAAAAACCTTCTTGAGATCAAAGGAGGAAAAAGGAAAGAAAAAAGCGAAGGAAGCCGAGTAAGAAAGAAACGAAGAAAGATTAGCTCGACAGATGTTGAGAGGAGAGAGGAAGAGGAAGAAGCCCATTGAAGGAACTTTCGCCCTAGGCCAGATAGTGGAGGTGACATATCTTGTCCGTAGCATAGGTGATCAAATTCGTAGATGCTGATACATATAAGGGGCCAACGAGGGAATCAGGAAAAGAAACGTAGTTTACGAGTAGATATTAGGTTCAAAAGGAAGGACAGGAGGTCTACAACAGTGCGTGGAATTAGGAGTCAAGCATGTATATTTAGACAATGAAAGGAATGAGCCTTCGTGAGCAGCTGGCTAGGATTCCTGGGACAGGGTATTGGCTTATCACCAGGCAACCAACCCAGGCGCTAGTGAACACAGAGACTTCGCTCAAGACGAAACATTGGTAACCAAAGAATAGGGCTGAAGCAGACTTAGGGACAACAGGCAGAGAGAAGTCGAGAGTTTGCCTCAGAGCGACGCTTATTCAGGTTGGTTTTGTAAGTACTCGAGTCGAAGCTGTTTGAGCCACTTCTTGGTGTACACTACGCACACGAGGAAATGCACAAGAGGGCTAATACTACAGACACTACCTGCGATGTAGAATATGTATTTATAAAGTTGCC
>JAMYHX010000237.1:0-62323 GCA_025529335.1 Rhizopus sp. PT2906 | reverse complement strand
AATGCCGTACAAAATACTTTATCCTTTATAGACGCGAGTTCATTTCAGGTGTCGACAGGTTCAAATGGTTTAGGTTTGACTGATCATACAATGTGTTATATCAAGAAAATGAACTCACTGATCACCTTTGGTGGTTCAACTACGGGTAATCCAGCAGACGTATCAGATGTAAGCATCATTGAACAGATTTGAAAAAAAAAAAAGACATACGACTCATTTTAAAGTAAAAGGCTATCAATATATATAATCTAAGTACTCGAACTTGGAATGTACAAGGATTAACGACATCTATCACACCCGGCGGAAGAAGATTGCACACAGCCAATTGTTTTGATGATTTCATGATCATTTTTGGCGGAGGATCAACACAGCCCTTTGACTCGGATGTATGGGTATTGAATGCAACCGCATATCCAAACTTATTTTGGGAGCGAAAATCAATAGCTAATGCAGCAGATGGTCCTAATCCTAGAATGGGTAACATGATGATGGGGTGTTCATTATGTAAGATGTTCATTGTTATCTTTATGTAGGTCATTCAGCTGTGTTGGATAATGAAAATAAGAAATTATATATCTTTGGTGGATGGGGCGTGACAGCAACGAATGATTCCAATATGTATGTATTGGATGTCAACAATTGGAGTTGGACTAAAGTGAAGACTACAGGTTATCCTAATCTCAACCCGCCTTCTTCAACAAACACCACGACTATACCGCCTTCTCCCACTGCGGGATCTGATAGTCACAGTAAGACAGGAATCATTGCAGGTGCTACGGTAGGTGGTATCGCATTACTTGTCATAGCTGCCTTGGCCTTATTCTTTTTCTTGAGAAAAAGAAAGCGTGAAGAGACGAAGGATGTAAACAGTTCTTCTATTCAAGACGAAGATGAACAATTTGTTGTAGACACGACCTCATCAACACCTAAAGAGTACTATTATAATCACATGAACGACGCCACCGGCCGACCACCTTACCGAATGTCCAAAGCGTGGAGCAGTACGTCCTTTGCTAGACATTCCGAGATTGGAGATTACTCAGACAAGGTAGTAACGGGTGTATTAGAAGCCATGAGTGACGACGGCACGATGGCAGCAACACATGGATCTCAACGTAGCGAATCATTTCGACATTCCAAGGTTCTTCTTGTCTCAGATGGTCAGGTACCTAACGAGATCACCGCTCAAAAGCCTAATGAATTTTCGGTGGCCATAAGACGTGATATTCATCAACACAGACTGGTTGATCATCACCGTGCATCATCTTCATCGCAGCCGGCGCCAGGAGAAGGGGATGACGAAAACTGGACATTTGCAGATTCATTATCGCCCATACAATATATCAACAGTTCATCACATCAACTAAGCACAGCAACCACATCGACTCAGACATGGGATACAACAGAAGCAAGACGACGTCAACAGATACCACTCACACACCATCACCCATCATCTGTCATCAGCATGCCCGTCATTGCGCAGACTGTGACTCAGCCTCCTGAGACGCCTCCTCCAACAAGCATTGATACAAAACCATCGACACAGCAAGTGGATATGTATCGCAGGATGAGTCCGTTGGATGTACTAGCGTCTTTAGGCCAAAGCCACGATCCGAACAATACGAATAATAATAGCAGTAGTAGTAATAGTAGCAGTTCCGGAAGTCTACATGAATCATTTACAATTTTGAAACAATCCACCAAAGGAGTGACGCCGCCATCCACCTCGTCATCTATATCGGACCATCACCACTCGCATCCCAAGTTCTTGATGCCCATCCTGTTGATGCTGCCCAAAAGATACCAACTTGACAGTTCTATCCGTCCGATCGTTGGCCCGTCTAACGTGATCCTATTTGTGAATAATATAGAAACGAACCAACCATTGGCAATCAAGCTGTTTGGTCGTCGAGAGGCGTGGGAGAGGGAGTGTCGCACATTAGTTAAGCTGAAATCACCCTTCATGGTGGATCTATTGGAGGTACTGACGATGCAAGCAAACGAGGATGTGGATCAGGAAGACGATGTCAAGTATGCTATTGTCATGGAGCGATTGGATGAGACACTTGTTAGCTTTATGCGTAAAACAGACGTACAGCCTCGAGCCGTTATCAGAGATATCCTACAGGCTCTTGCTTGGTGTCACAGTAGAGGCATTGCCTTTTGTGATTTAAAACCTAGCAACGTGATGCATCGTTTTGGAAAAGAGTGGAAGCTGATTGATTTTGAAGCAAGTAGGACGATTGGAGAAGAATGTGTGGGTGTCATCACGCCTCGTTACTGTGCACCTGAGGTAGCCAAGGCAACGACATATGGATTAGAAGGAGCTAGCGGCGTTGTAGCGACTGCTAGTGTCGATCTATGGTCACTTGGATGTCTTTTATATGAGCTAGAAACAAAGAAAGCATTATTTCCGAATAGTATCAAAGATGAAACCATTCTACATTTCATATCTCATCCTTCACCATCAACACCCATACTCAATAATGGACTCAGATGGAATGAAGAAAGAGAACTGGACATACCGCAGTTAGATAGAATCATACCAAATCAACATACACGTCATGTCATCAAGACACTGCTGAGTAGGGATCCTCTTCAGCGTGGATCTGCTCAACAATGGCTGGTAAAATATTATCAGATGAATAAGATGATGAAACTCATTTTTTATTATATATTATATAGCAAGATCCTTATTTCAATTAGAGTTATGTCAACTTTACATTACTAAAGTCCATTTCAGGATGTTGCTTCTTGAAGTTTTCAAACATTTGCTGTTTCTTTAATGTATCGCTATCTGGTAAACCCATTGCCTTTTGACGTTGGTCAAACTATATAACAAATAATAATAAATAAATACACAAGTGCAACAAACAACACTACATATTACCATCATCTTTTCAACCATAGCTCTTGTCTCTCCATCCAAGTCACTCAACTTGGAATTCTCTGGTTGAATCCTTTGTGTGTTGATCTTGGGCGCGCCCTTGACCACATTTTCCCACCACTGCATCTGGTTTACTTTTTCGAGGTGAACGAGTATTTCCTTTTGGTCTTCAATAGTCCATGTGCTATCGTCTACTTTTACTGATTGACACAGCTCACCCTGTCATCATGAACAATAAGCAATTGTTTTTTTTTTTTTTTGTAGAGCTTACCTCAACAATAGGATCTTGTCCTTTGAGTGCCACTTTGAAATGATTCTTTTTGATATCAACAATGACGTCTCGACTACGCGTGCCCTTGGGAACTGGAATGGTCACGTCGACATCTTGAAGGGTTTGTTTCCAACTTTAATCACATGTTAACTTTTGTCCCAAAGGTGCATCTCTTCATGTTTTACCTACGTGTAGGGTAATTCTGCCTGTTCTTTAGCTTCTCTTTCTCTTTCGAGTCTCTCTTGTTCTGTTTCGCGTTCGTCAGGTTTTACGTAATCTTCAGTATCAGACATGACCAAGTTATAACGAAAAGAAAAAAAGAAAAAGAAAGCGGGTATTAAAAAGCGTATGTGTATGCGTGTGGTTGCATTAGTTTTTTTTTTTTTTTTTTTTTTTTCTAGAAGAATCAGCCCCTTCCTTTCCATTTTTATTTCAATTTCTTTCCAATTCATGTGGAGTAAAATGAGTAGGACCTTGACTGATAGACTCTGATACTTCATCATTACGACCTAATGTCCTATTTTGTTGAGCAGGTGGAGGAGGTATGGCAACAAGAGAAGAAGATCGGACACCTGGTGCCTTGACTTCCTTTTTCTCTGTTATTTCGTCTTGTTTTTCTGATAAAGACTTCTTTTGTTCTATTGGTACCAAAGGTTCCAATGGAAGAGCATTAAAGTTATGTCGATTGAATCGCATGTCTTCGTCATAGAGTTTTGAATGTTGAAGTGAAGGTGCTGGCTGTGTCAAGTACTCATGAGGCATGGCAGTATCCTCTGCAGGTGCCAATAGATTATATTCATCGTCACTCAGTCGACGTTCCTTCCTTAACTTCATTCGCTTCTTGGCCAACACGACCGTATCTCCTCCACACATAAATACGTTACGAATGAACTGAGGGATGTATGCCAAAAAGCCATCGACTAGTGCCTCAAAATAACCGTGGTCTGGTTCTTCTATTTGATATTCTCTAGCGTCTAAGCCAAAATAGATTTGCATGAGAATAGCAACGACCGTCATGGTTGTACAGATGATGAGCACGTAGTATCCGTTCTTGATGGCCTCTGCTGTCCAATATGTTCCACTGGGTGATCCTGGTGGTCTGTCATGGATTACGTCAAAATAGCTAAGGATGGCCAGTAGGATGTCACCAAAGTAAAAGATGACCATGATCGGTGCTTTGACACACCAAAACATGCCATGAGCTCGAATGTTACCGTCTTTCCACTCATTATCAAATACTGACAGATAGGTGAATAGAGCCATAAGGATAATGGATAAAGAAGTGAATTGAATGATGGCTAGATAGACATAGGCACCCTTAGGATTAAACTGACCATCACAATAGATGCCCTTGAGTTGTGTGATAATCGAGATGAAAGCAGCAATAATATTCCTAACATAAAATGAAATAAACAGGGCTGTTAAATAGGAACAGTAAGGCCATTCTACATTGAATTTACCAAATTGGAAATTGAAGTACGAGCATATCCGTGATCACACGGAAGTGTAAGCCCCATTTTGATTTACTACAAAGAAATAAGCATGTGTCCATATGGAATAAATGACATTACAGCTTAAAATTGTATATTTTAAATACTTTTGTTGAAACTGCCTCCTTGATTCCTGCATTTTTTTCTCGATAGGGTTGTAAATAGGCTTGCAGACACATGTATAGATTATATACAGCAAAGGATTCAAACAATCTAGCAAAGAATAGTATCACTGTCTCATAATCATATTTCAGATAGGACAACCAAGCTAACACGGCGTATGCTGCTGGGTAAGCTATCACTCTGACTTTATGTTTTTGTATTTCAGGTGTACAATAGTGGTGAAGGTGTTCGTTAATCGTATGTGAAGCGATCGTTACTGTAACAAGCACTAGAAAGCCTGAGACTAACCAGCCCCAGACGTGATAGTTACTGCTATAGAATAGGTGTCAGTCTTACACTGCACATAACAAAACAAAAAAAAAGAGGTCCCTACTTTGGATTTAACACAAGTTGCTTCAAGTCAAACTCTGGGTTACTTTATTGTATATAAAAAGTTAAAGCCTGAATCATATAGCCACTTTATCTTACAATCCGCTTTCACTTAATCCTCCAAGGGTTGGACAATGCTCTGATGACATATATATATGGGACGTAGTTATAGAAAAGGAAGTGAAAGAAAGAAAAGAAAACAAGAAAAGCTTGAGAGATGTAAATTTAAACCAAGGTGTAACATTACACATACACTAATTTTTGAGGCTTGATTGTTATGTGTCTTATGCGCCCTCAAACTACTGTATTCATCTCTCTCTTTAATAATAAAGATTTAATTATCCCTTTCTCTCTCTCTTTCTTTCTTTCTTTCTTTTTCTTATCTCCTTTTTGGTTCTTTTTAATCAAAAGCTTTCCCCTCTCCTTTGATCAATAAATTAATTCGCTGTCACTTTGTTCCTATTTTTCCCTTTTTTTTTCTTTTTTTTTTTTTTTTTTTTTTTAATTGATGGCAATGACAGAATGACAAGTTTAATCAAATCAACAGCATTCTCACCTATGCGAGTATTCTTTAGAGTGTCGACGTCAATTCCTAGTATGAAACACGCTCGAGAAATATTTAGAGTCTTGGGTGAATACGGTGACATGATTGAATATAGATTTATAAGAGTAAAGAAATATATAAAAAGGAGAATTCATTTGTGTATTCATGTTCCTCCTAGTGTCCAAGTACATTCAGATATCGACAATATGGATTTGTTGTCTATAGAAATAGCCAAGATGCTTATAAGGCAGTAGAAGAACAGTTTATAAAAGTACCACCCTCTGAGCTATTTGACAAGTCAACAGATATTAAAGTGGAACGATCTACTGTCAACAACAAAATTAAATATAGAAAGGAAGAGAATTAGTAAAGGGAAATATGCACCCTTTTTTAGGCTTCCCTTCTTGTTATTAAAAAAGTAACAAAGAATGATCGTCACTCTATAAAGTTGAGTTTAATTTAGAAGAAAACCATGGTGCTGCATGGTTGGTTAGCCCTCCCCTTTCTTTGTCTATAGTATTCCCAAGATAAACTATTTAGGAATAAACGACCTTTGCTTTTTTTTTTTTTTATTAAGAGAACATCTATCTATGTTTGATATAAGGGAAAGAAAATAAAATTGAGACACATAATGGGAAGCTGCAGGATGTAAACAAAGCAGCTGTGCACACACAGACAAATTGAAGAAATGCATGAATAAGCCTTGACATAGAGTATAGCCTCTCTCTCTCTCTTTGTCTCTTTTTCTTTCTTTATGCTTTTAGAAAAGATACATGTCGTTTGAAGTGAAAATAAATATTTACAACAAAAGATAAAGGTGTCGTGTTGACAAACCAACTAGTACTCTTCCCAATCATAAAAAAGAGAGAGAGAGAGAGAGAGTGAGAGATAGAGAGACAGAGAGAGACAGAGAGAGACAGAGAGAGAGAGAGAGTTTCTCTTATAGAAAGAGCTATTTTATTCCATTCCAAACGCACCAAATAAAGGAACAAACCATACTTAATTAAATTGTCTGTTTCAAATTACCTCTATTCGCTACTGTGATTATTATTTTAGACGTATACGAAATACGAAAGATGGTTTAACTAGAATATCGATAAAACAATAGTCATATCATATGCTATCAAAAGATCGTATGCTCCCTCAGTTACACTCTACCCCCCCTTTTTTTTAGGCAATCTTCATTTCAACTCTTTGGGGGACACCTTTTAAAAGCCCCCCCTAGAAAAGAGGCTCACAGACGTAAATACTGCACATTTACTTATTTCTTCACAACATAAATAGAAACAAATTCTTCTTTCCCTTTTCTTTTTATTTCCTATTTCTTTTTCTTTTCCCCTATCTGTCATTGTCTTTCAAGATCAATGCTGGCCTGTGCTCAAGATATCTTTTTCACTTCAGATAGTAACACAATAAATCAAAGCTGTGCTACAGATCCATTCTTAGACAGTCAGCAGCATAAGGATACAAAGAGGCCTAGAATGAAGCATAGTAGTACAATGCAGCACTTGCAACATTTAAAACAAGAACATTCATCAAATAAGCACAAAGAAGAGGTTTGTTTTTATATAACATCATGAAAACTCTACTTATGAGCATCATTTTCTAATAAAAGCAACAGGTTTGGCCACCTGATGTTGAAGCAGCGTTTATAGAAGGTATTTCCCCCCTTAGCTTATCGTAGTTGGTGTATCAATTTTTTTAACCTATAATTTAGCATTAGAGACAATTCCAAAATTGGGTAGACGAAAAATACTAGTGAATGGAAAGCCCTGTGGTAACATCCCTATCGCTCACACTTTTGTCCTTTTCTCACTTTTTTTTTTTTTTTTTTTTTTTTTACATGTAGGAAGGAACGAACTTATTTCTGATTTCATTTTCCGTAAAACGCAAAAGATCAGAACAAGAAAACAAGTATCTTCGCATATTCAAGTACTTAAAAATACTCGTAAAAACGATCCTCACTGTAAAGTGTGAATTCACTCCCATTCCTTTTTTCTTCTAATTGATATAATAGTTATGAGACTACTCACAGATTCAGTGGATGTCGATGAAGGATTTGCTACGATACAGCAACCAGTGCGCCAACATCAACGAAAACCAAGAATGTCTGCCTCAACCTCTCGTCGCAGCCAATTGAATAATGCTCAAAAGGCAAAATCGTCACGTCCAGGTGGTTCCATGAGTTCAGACGACTCATCTATGTCTTCCACACCATCACCTGCAGATTACGTATTCGACATGGTTTACCAGGACCAACAGAATTCGCTTACATCCATGCTCGATCTAAAGGACCCGTTTTTTGAACCCTTTTTTAATTCCCTTATTTCATCTTCCACAACGGCTGAAGCAAACGAGGACAACAGCAACAGCAACAACATGCCTCTTTTCGATAACAACAGTCTCTTTTCTCTACAAGATTTTTCAAGCATCTCCACAACCGATGTCTTGCAACAGTTGTTTCCCTTGACGAGTTCCACTTCAGAATCTGGTCCTACTGTTGTAGACTTGCTGGAGCAGCAAAATTCAATTAATGATTTCTTGACCAGTCAAAAGCAGCAGCAGCAACAACAGCAACAGCAGCAACCACAAAAGAAGTCATTGAAAAAGTCAGGCATTAGAAAATACAACAAGAAGCAAAAAAATAACAGTTTAAAAACGTCACTTAGTCACCCTAATCTCAATCTATTTCAGTCTGTCAATTCATTAGCCACCTCTTCGCTTTCTATGCCTGGAATTGGCATCAACGCGCTTGATCAAGCCGCTGCGTCTACATGGATCGATCCTTCTGTCTATCCATTATGGCCAAATTACATATGCTTATATTTAGAATACTCATTACCTTATGATACTTCAGTAAGGCTTTTACACTATCTATAGTACCAGAAAACTAACGAATCACTATAGAGTACCATGCCACATACCTTGGCAGCGATTCCCGAATGTATACCTTCCTATATATCTTCCATTGACAGCCCTTCCGTAGCAAAGGAAAAATGCCCTCCTATTTCAGAACTCACGCTCAGTCCGGCTCTGACGATCCTAGCAGCAAAAGTAAGCCAAATAGGCTATGGATTTCTTTTTATTAAATGGTTTATAGGTCAAACTTAATTTAGGTATAAGCACTTCAGATTTTTTCTTCAACAACACATCCTTCTTTGAGACCAGGGATCGCCGTACGATTGAATGCACAACGACGATTTACTCATTTGGTAACGTTGTATTGGAGTCAAAGGAAGTTCAACAGGCTCTGTGGTTAAATGAATCAAAATACATGTACAGTTTCTCCTACGTTAATCAATTCTTTGATGCATTTATGAAAGGCATTCGATCCTTACAGTCCTGGGAAGAAGTAGACATTGCTATAAACAATCTCTGTGTAGTTCAGGTAAATAAATTGAAAAAAATAAATTACAACATGCAATTCACACGTTTAAAAAAGGTCTATGAAGACGTTGAAACAAAACTAACTCAATCTACAGCATCAACAACCTCTCTCGTTTCTCAAGCACTATCAGCATCTACATCTGCCGATGTGTCTCTATCAGCCGCAACAGAGGAGCTCATACTGACAGATAATCCAAATACAAGTACTGCGTCTGGAACAAATGCAGAAAACAATAACATCACTTTACCAGATATTGCCGCTCCTTTACTTGTCATGGTATATGAGTTTGAACGTGGTCAAGGCACCATTGACATTTCGCTAGTCGATACGTCTGTACCTCCCGCCAACTTGAGTGGGAAATAAATTATGTCTCTCCTTCTCCTCCTTCTTTCTCTCTCTCTCTTTTTTTTTTATGATATATTTATTTGTAATACTGACGGATCTATTCATCCTTTAAAGCAAAATAAACGTTTATGTAAATACTTTTTACAAAAATATAACGTCATTCTATATCATTTTATAATCAACAAAGATAATCACATGGAGGGGTGGCTATCAGCATTATAAGAATGTGAGTCATTTTATATAAACTAAAGGGGGGGGGACAGGATACAGTAGGTGCTATTTAAAAAAGGACTGCCCCTTCTTCTTCTTCTTCTTTTTATGAAAAGCCTTTATCCTTTTGATATCCAGTTCAATACCTTATTTAGCTTGGTGCACATGTAAAGCTATTAAAGTGCTTTCAGGAATTTACATCGGTGCCATTGTATAAGGTTTGATATGAATCACTTTACGTAATTGAATCACATATTCTTTAAGTCACTGATATTGATAACTTGGCTCGTATCATTCCTTCATCAAGATAAAACTACATTCAGATTTATTATTATATTATAAAAACACGCGGGGAGAGAATGAGAATCTTATGTCCTATACGTAAAATGCTTATTTTCTACATCAGTGAGGTCTTCAAGCTCATCAGGTAGGGCAATATTATCGGAACGTGGATCCAGGTTCCTCTTTTTGTTTTCTTTGACATATGTGTATCGAACATAGCCATATAATATAATACAAAGTGCATTGGCTGCAGCATAACCAGAGAGACCAGAGATGTATCTAGGGGCCTCCTTTTGAACGAGCATAAGAGGACCAATGAAGTTACCGAACGTATAGAACACAATATTACAACTGGTATAAAAGATCTTTTTGGTGTATCCTGACACATTGCTTGATATTGAGGTCTGAAGCAAAATGTAGGCTGGATTACAAGCCCAACTGAGATAAAGCCCAATAAGCTTAACGCCCCCGCCAGGAATAGCCGCCAGACAGATAACTCCAGCCATAGAGATAGTGCACGCCACCATGGCTACATAGATGATCTCGTTGTACCGTCTGCTGATCGTAATCAAACAGGCCACCAAGATAATAGAAACTGCACCGCCAGGAATATTGAGAAGAACAGAATTTCCGGAAGAAAATCCTAAATCTGAAATAATGAGCGCACTGAACGTAGTCAATGCGCCGTTCTGCAAGTTGACAAGTAAAGAAATTAAGCAGTAGCAGTACAGGCGAGGCTCTAGCAACGCCTCTTTAATATGACTGTAGTTGACATGAAAGGTTCGAACGACAGCGTTATCACGTATACGTTCCTCCACAATTGAGCATTCTTCACCTGACAAGCGGAACCATCGGGAATAAGGTGTGTCTGGTAAGAAAAAGAAAAAGATAATTCCAGTGAGAGCAGTAAGACTACCAAAAATAATCATGTTCCATTTCCAGGGCGAGATGTCTCCTACTGTGGGCATATACCCTATAGCATAGCCAATAATACTGCCCAAGATGCCTGCAAGTCCATTGCTCATAAACATCACTCCAAACCATAGTACTTGCTCAGATCGTCTGTAAAATGTGGATATTAGCAGAAACATGCTGGGATATGTGATGGCTTCAAAGAAACCGAGTAGAAATCTCAGCGCTGCCAATTGGCTAAAGTTTTTGGCTAGTGAAGTGCAGGCTAAACATGCTCCCCAGAGAATAAGAACGGTGCCAACGTACTGTGCTGTAGGTAGTCGCTGGAGTAAGTAGCTGTTGATAGGTTGCATGCAAAGATAACCCAAATAAAATATGGATCCAAGCCAGCTGAATTGTGATCGATCTATGTGGGTATCTTGGAAAAGACTATACACACCGGCTACAGAAAGGGTGGACTTGTCAACAAACTGGATGATTGCAATAAGTGCATTTTTCATTAAAGAAAAAGATCAATAATTTTACCTGAATAAATATGATAAAGACGACAAATGGCATGAATGTGTAATTAATCTTTCTAACCAGTTTTCTCTCTGCCGTTGATCGAGTAAATTCGTTCTGTTGATTTCGCTCTTTGGCCACAAAACTTGAAGCATGGCTATTTTTTTCCACATTTTCAATATTTGACGTATACACCTTTTCTTGTTCCATCTCTGCCCAATATTTTTGCATTAAAGACACAAAAACTGTTTTGCTATTTATATTCAAATCGGAGAACTGAAGTAACACAGCTGAACTCTCTCGCAGTGTGTGAATCTACGAAACTTTACCTTTTGTCCATTATGAAAAATTGAGTTATATATATATCAAGGGGACGAGATCATTCATTATATAAATCTTCTTCTATTTATTATATACTGAATGCGGCCTAGAAAGAGAGTATCCTAAACTACACTTTCAATATACAAGAACACTACCATAACGGTCTATTATATCTATAAACTGAGTTTACCAAAACGGCAAAAAGTCGCCTATTCATTTCGTAACCGTTATCACCGTTTTAATTTAATTTATAAAATTTCCCATCATCTGTAAGTGTAAACATATACATCCTAAAGCTAAAACAAAGGATAGAGACGGTCATAGGCTATGTCAAGCTTTCATTCTCAGTTAGAAATCTGCTTCTTGTAACTTAAAAAGACGCGCACGTCCAAAAAGGAGGTATCTATTAGCCATGATCGAAACTATGAACGGACCACTATATTCTTTATTTCACCAAGCTTATCATTCGGGTTAAAAACGACACCTTGAGAAAAAATAAAGTCAATATATGACTAATAGTTAATCTATCTTTTTCCTCCTGACAATCGAAACTTTGGACCATAATTGTATAGATATCATTGGTTGCGTTAACTCATGAATACCCAAAAGATACTATACATGGTGCTACACAAGATAATGTGTCATCAAATGAAAGCACTTGAAGGAATGATATGAAAGACCACTTCTCTCATATATTCTAATGTATTGCTTTCTATAAAACCTTGTAATATATTAATGGTATAAATATCAAGCGTCCACGGCTCATATAAGTAAGATCACCCTAACAAGTAACTCACAATTTATTTTTAAGCTAGAGTTTGCTTTGATAAAGCGTATATTCTTTATCGCTTATCATAAGGCCATTGCTATCGTCTTTTTTTTTTAAAAAAAAAAAGAAAAATATCTCTAAAGTACATATAAACAAATCTAGTTAATTTGACTACAGTCCATGTCGTTAAATCCCATTACTTTATGGCCTTTAAGTATGACGCAATGACAGAGAAGGAGAAGAGAATAGATGAATATATTATGATACTCTAGATGTGTGGTGTATGGTTCAAAGAGATAAGGTATTTGATTAATCGATATATAAATTGAGGAAGGCACAAGTATAACATTTGACCCTTTTAAAAAATGAATCCTTGCTACTAGATAGATCTGTTGGATGCAATGGCGTCTAATGCACCTGGGTTGATAAAATGAATATAGGATAGAAAATATGATATAAAGTCGCAAGAAATAGCACGGTCGGCAGTATATCGCTAATTACAAAGGTAGACCTAAAGTTCAAACCTATATGTATTGTATAATCAAATGAAAGGAAAGCTTCATTTATAAATTGTTGGAACATATGAGAATCATATAATAAAAGATTATTTTTTAATAGTTTTTTTTTTATTAGAGTGATATCCGCCAAGAAGAAGCGGCTCCATACCATAACCAACCGACGGGGCAGGCCACGATATGGCGCTTTCTTCATAGCACTCTACTTTCTGATAATTCGGCCAAAGACATCATCCCGCAGGATAATGAACCGAGGCTCATCTGACCAAATGACACCTTTCCACTAACACATTGTCCCTTATGATCTTTAGCCCAGCAACGTCTATTGCGCATATGAACGCTTAAGAATAAAGACTTATGGAATCCAAAAAGCCCTTTCCTTATCAAGCAGTTTTTCATAGTATTTAGGGAGATCTAAAGATTTACCCAAAGGAGGTAAGCGAAAGGCTCCCTTTGAGTTTTGCTTTACACTGATAACAAGAGTAGTTTTGTTTAGTCTGTTATAGCTTTCAAGTTGAGAAAAAGGAACTTTTTTGCACTTCTTAATAATATTCCTCATAATCCATTGAGGGATAACAAACAAGTCCTTAATCTTGCCGCAGTCACACTGATAGCTTCTTTCAAAGGATGATAACACTTTGTACATATGGGAAACATTACTTTGATAACTTTTAAAAGACATGTTAGATCTTTAATAAAATATAATTAAAAAAAAAAAAGAAAAAGAAAAAAATATATGCATTTAGTCTTTTTATACCCTTTTTTTGTGTAAAATCATTCATTGGAAGGATGTAATATTCATGCTAAATTTTTACTCTTGCAGGAATTCATATTTTTGAAATCTCTTTTCAAACAATGGATCATGTATTAAATACCGTATGAAATAAACGTGAGTTCATTCATTTGAGCTGATTTCTCATCCACTTGAAAGACTAAATCATATCTGAGAAACGAAACGAAATGCGATCTTTGGTAAAAAACACGTTTTCTTTCATTGGTTTAAGTGATATGACGCACGAGTTCTCTTTTTGTATCCATATTTTATTTTTTATTTTTATCTTAGCAACATCGTCAATGCCAAGCTATTGTTTTACTAAATCAAAGGTTCTGTTTTTATACGCCATGTCAATTGCACTGTGAAAAATCATTTATTGTAATATAAGCTACAAAGTATTCCTTGAGTATACCTATTTAAGGCTGGTATGGCTGCTATATCTGATAAACATCCCCACGGATCTACCCTCTCCATAGCATGATGCCCAATTGAACCTTCCAGCTAATTGGGCTCTCTCGTTGGTTACAAATGCTAGATCACCACTTGGTTTCTCGGAAGTTGTAGTTCTGCCTGGTGTAACACCGGGAGATTTTGTACAAAGATGCTGACGTTTGTATTGTCGAGCGAAATTGATTCCATCTTCCGCGTACTGACAAAGTCTTTTTCTGGACTTTTCTTTGAGCAATCTTTTTCGTGCTTGAGAATTTTTGCGAACCGGCTGGTGCGTCGGCTCAAATTGGTACTCGCGTCTTCGACAAAGGAAAAAATATTCAGAGCTGTTGCCGTATTTGACCACGTCTAATACTTATCTTTATGTATGAGATTACATTTGACTTAATTACATGTACCCTAATTAGTACTTCGACCTTTTTTAAAGCAACCTAATTGCTCTTTGCTATGAGCTCACTTCTAATGAAAGGATAAAACATCGGCCCATCACTTCTTTGCTTTTATTCTATAAATTATGCAAGCACTAATACAACTATAAAGCTACAACCAATACCACAGCTACCTTATAGATGTCTTGGATAGTCGAATCGTCATACTCATCAAGCATCAGTATGCCCTTCTGTTGGAGGGTAAGAACATATGCCAATGCAATCATCGGATCAATCGGTGAGCTGTCAATGTCTCTTGCAATGGAACCCTCAGTGTATACTTAAACTTGCTTCGCCCATGACTGGCAAGGATGCGTGTAAAATGAATTGCTGTCCGATTTATCAAATGCAAAATCACGAAACGTTTTGCTCGAGAAACCATCAGTACTGATCACTACTAACACAGATAATGCCTTGACATCATCAAAGACATTCAAGCAGTATTGAATAGCCCGAGCGACAAATGCATGATTCACCCTATTCTATACTTCAACGATCACACGAGCAAGATTGCATGCAAATTCCTTGAGGGGTAAATATAACAGATCAGCTCGTCGGCCATCATGTTGTTCATTAGCACTGATAGAATACACCTCTCCTGTGATTCCATTGCCAATAGCTTCTGTGATGATAGTGTTCTTAATACTTTGATCTCGCAATAAATTCGAGGAAACACTACATGCACCAGAAGTTAGACTAATTCTATGGGCACTAACTCTACCCATTACCTATGATGCAGTCCAGCAAAGCCTTTCATTATGTAGCGTCAAGTTACACGTGAAGTTATAAATGATCAACTTGGTTTGTTTCTTTTCAAGAAAAAGAGATAAAACGAAATGTTATTTATTCTAATTTTATGTTGTCAGTTGCTCAAAAAAGATCACTTATGATAAATTCGTATGTATGTTAGTTAGCCTATTTTCTAATGTATTTTCTGGTGCATGTAGTGTTGACCATAAATTCTTGCTGAATAAATCAGAACCAGGTTGAAGGGGTAGTTTTATTGACAGAATATCAAAGTCATCCTCAACTAAGTTTATAATCGTATCCGCGATATGTTGCTGATTGTCGTTATAGGAGAATAAATGATTGTCATATTTACCTACTTGTCTGTAGTCAGCAGGACCCTTCTTCATTTTATTGCAAATACTGTTGCGAAGTAATATAAAATACAAAGAACAGAAGAAAGCCAAAAAAAATACGGATTTACAGCACAAACCACCTTTTGCTTCAAGCGAGAGCCATCATTCCATCCATGTGAAGCGACACTCAAGCTACTCACCCACTTGAAAGACTAAATCATATCTGAGAAACGAAACGAAATACGGTCTTTGGTAAAAAACACGTTTTCTTTCATTGGTTTAAGTGATATGACGCACGAGTTCTCTTTTTGTAACGGAGTTTCATCTTACGCCCACATATATACGCATTTATATACACACACTCTTATTCTTTTTACATCTACATAATTAACAATAAACAAAAATGGTGAATAACTATTATTAAAAGTCTATCTTCTCTTTTCATTCTAACCTATTTCTATTAAGGATGTTGAATACGATGTTATTGTCTTGGGCACTGGTTTAACCGAGTGCATCCTGTCTGGTCTTTTATCTGTTGATGGAAAGAAAGTACTTCATATGGACCGTAATGACTATTATGGTGCTGAATCAGCATCATTGAACTTGACTCAAGTAAGATGATACACATTTAAACATTTTACAAAATATTGACTATTTATAAGTTTTACAGTAAATTTAGACCCGGAGAGAGTGTACCAGACCATCTCGGTCGTGATCGTGATTGGAACATTGACTTGATTCCTAAATTTATGATGGCTAATGGTGAAATCGTTCGTTTCTTGACTCATACAGATGTTACTCGCTACTTGGAATTCAAGCAAATCGCGGGTTCTTATGTTTATAGTGGCAAGAAGGTCAGCAAAGTTCCTGCTAACGCCAGTGAAGCTCTTTCTTCTCCTCTTATGGGCATTCTTGAAAAGCGTCGTATGAGAAACTTTATGCTCTGGGTTGAGGCTTACAAGGATGAGGATCCCAAGACTCACCAAAACATCGATATTAACACAATGACCATGACTGATGTGTATAACAAGTTTGGCTTGGCGAAGGGTACTCAAGAATTCATTGGCCATGCTATGGCTCTTCATCTTGACGACACTTACCTCACGAACCCTGCTCGTGACACGGTTGAAAAGGTTAGACTGTATGCTGCTTCTGTACTTCGATATGGTAAGAGTCCTTACATTTACCCCTTGTATGGTCTTGGTGATCTGCCTCAAGCATTTGCAAGGTAAATATATATAGTTTTTATTATATGGGGATATTCATCAATATGACATAGACTCTCAGCTGTCTATGGTGGTACATATATGCTGGACAAGGATGTTAAAGAATTGGTTTATAATGAAAACGGACAAGTTATTGGTGTAAAGGCTGGCGATGAAGTTGTTCATGCTAAAATGGTCATTTGTGATCCTTCCTATGCACCTTCTAAAGTCAGAAAGATTGGATCTGTCGTTAGAGCAATCTGTCTTTTGACTCATCCTATTCCAAATACTAATGATAGTGACTCTTGCCAAATTGTTATTCCTCAAAACCAAATTGGACGTAAACACGATATTTATGTTGCTTGTGTCAGTGATGCTCATATGGTCTGTCCAAAGGGTTACTACTTGGCTATTGTGTCCACCATTGTGGAAACAAACAATCCTGCTGAAGAAATCAGCGAAGGCTTAAAGTTATTAGGACCTATTCAAGACAAGTAGGTGTTGAATGCTTAAATGATAATATGAAACTAAGAAATATTATAGGTTTGTTCATGTATCTCCTTTGGAAGAACCCATTGAAGATGGTACCAAGGATAACGTCTATATCTCACGCTCTTATGATGCCACTTCACACTTTGAGACAGTCTGTGATGATGTTCATGATATCTGGCGTCGTATCACTGGTGGTCCTTTAGTCTTGAAGAAGAGAGAAGCTGATGATGTTAATGCTGCTTAAATAAACGTGTGACTTTTATCTTGAAAAATGTTTATCACTTTTTTTGGTTCTTTCACTTTTTTTTTCCTCCCTCTTTTTTTAAAACGTAATAAAAAGGAACATGGTAGCTTTAAGCGATAACTGGCTTGATCATCTTGTGAAGCATCCCATCTTCCAGTTGGAAGAAAAAGATACACAACGCGTAGAATACAACAAAATGAAGCACAACACTACAAACAATGATGTCACTGGCTTCATTCTTCAACACCACACTCGTGTGATGACTATGCGCGATAATGATTTGTTTGTTGCTGTTGGTTCACATATCAGAGTACTCAACTTGGTAGAATTCAAAGATGCTTGGATCGCAGCAACAAAGAAAGCAATTGAAAGTAATGCTGAATTATCAAGCAACTGGTTCAGCTCTGTTCCTTTCAAGGTAAAAATAAACAAAAAGACAAAAATAAACAAATGAATTCATATTTTAATAGTTATTGGACACGCCAGAGATCAACTTTACGATTGTCTCTTTAGCTGCTAATACAAATGGTCGTCTTTTATCAGTCACAGGCGAATCTTCTTTGGTCATTGTTTGCTTACCGCGCCACAGTTTCAGTGCTATCAGCTTAACCAAGCAAAAGGTGGATTGCCGTACTTTGACGGTTGGAAGAAAGTATTACAAGAAGAATCAAGCAGAGATTCTTAAAGTCGAGTGGCACCCTTTAAGTGAGACACATACTCACATTGTTGCACTCAGTTCTGATAACATCTTGAGGTAAATCATCAAGTAGGTCTGTTTATTTGCATCTAATAGATGACTTTGTTTTTGTATATAGAATATTTGATGCCAGTACAGATATTGATGAGCCTGAGCAAACTTTTGATTTATCACCTGTCAAAAAGAGTCCATCGAGATCAGTCACTCCTGGTAGAGGATTTACCTTTGAAGATGATGATGTGAATGGATATGAAGATGCTGTTACTTTTTCATTAGGTGGCAAAAGTCACAAACAGAGCGGTTGGGAGCCCTTTTCGATCTTTTATGCTCTGCGTAGTGGCCATATGTATGCCCTTTGTCCTGTGATTCCGTTTAGAAGGTAAAGATGACACAACATATATAGCTTTAGGATGAAAATATAACCCATTTCTTTGACTAGTATCATTCACAAGAAGCACTTGGATAATCTCACAAGCCTGACTGAAGCTAAATATCAAAAGGCTAAATCAGACGACTCAAAAGATCACCAATTGATGTCACTTCTTTTCAAGCTTCAAAAACAATGGTTGCAACATCTCTCTGACTCATCCAAAGTTGGCCGTAAGACAAACTTGCTGAATAGCGATATGATCAGTGTGGTCAGTAATGATATGTCTATCAAGTTTGACGTTAAGCGCCAAGGTCCATTCTTAGTGAATCAAGAGAATACCGTTTCCACTAGCGCTCAGGTGACAGATATTCTTTATATTTATGATGAGCCAGTCTCTATCCTCGCTTTGGCCTTATCAAATAGTCAAGTCAAGAACCACGTTTTGCTTAGTGAGATTGATCCTCAATGGCAAATTCCTACAACAAATACCAAAGAAGATTGGCACAAGGAATTGGGAACTTTATTGACTGACCGTGATTTCTTACCCAAAGCCATGCTCTATGAAACATTTGATCTCAAAACCAAGAGCTTACCTCCTACTGACTCCTTACGGCTTCTCAATGACCCAATTTATCCAGATACATACTATATCTATCACACTGGAGGCGTAACTGCTATTGGAATGAGTAAATGGTTGGAAGCATACAAGAATATGCTTAAAAAGATAGAGGATGAACAAGACTACACTCTAACTGCTCTCAAGCGTTTACTGAGCGAAAAGACACAATCAGATGTCCGATATTTGATCAATACTGCACCCTTTTCAAATGCGTTTACGCCTATTGTTGGATTATTTGTTATTGTCGATCTCTACCTTTCATACACCCTCGTTGCAGTAACTGACGAGTACAAGCTAGTTTACAGAGACCTGAATATGCGCAGCGATCCTGAACAAGACAAGGCTTATCTGGCCGCTACTAAAAATCAGCTTAAACATATTGCCAGTACGGACAACAGTCCTGCCTATGAGCCTCTATTGCCCTTGCCTATTTTTGAAAAGCCAAAACAGCTTGACAACCTGCCTACACAATCCAAGATTGCTATTCCCAAAAATTTAGCTGATTCTAAGGAGATCGTGATCAATGAAGAGACACTCCGATTTTTTAGTAAATCCGCAGAACAAGTGCGTCGCGAAACACGCGATATTCGCAAAGCAGCTGCAAAGATAGAAGAAAGGTAACGGATGAAACAGGGCAAAATAAAAAAAAACTAATGCGTTTGATACAGAATAGCATTACAGCAAAAAGAATTTGAGAAACAAGTGGAAACTGTAAGAGAATTAAATAGTCGACTTGAGAAATATTGTTCTCCTCAGTCAAAGAAGGCTCAAAAGCAAGCAATAGAAGAGATATCTCAACGTCACCAAAGACTAAGATTACGCATGGATGAACAATTACGACAAATCATTAATTATTGTCAACCTGGTTTATCAATTGAAGAAAACAAATGGATCGAAAAATTACAGGAACTTTCTGACAAGGTATCAGGAGCCTCTGGATACGCGTCTCGTATTGAACTGGTAAAGAAAAGCAAGAGAAAAATAGAATAAGGACTTATGTTTTTTTTTTAGCTGAAGAAACAATTGGATCAATTAAAAACACAAACAAAGAAGGAACAAAAGTTCAACCCTACAAACATGTCTAATGATCAACTCAAGAATCTTTTGGATGTACTCAGAGAACAGTAAGTAGTATCTATTGTGAGGTGTATGCGTCATTAACACATTGTTATGTAGATCCAAGTCTATTGATGAGGCTAAAAACAGAGTTGAAAATATGGAAAGTAAAATCATGACAACTGCTTCTTCATAAGTCATTTATTTTTTTATAAAAAAGAAAAGTAGTGGAATAATAAAAAAAAGGATGCATTTAATGTAATGTTTTTTTAAAAAAGAGAAAGGGGGGGAGGGTATAAGTCTTTATAGATGCTCTATGTACAGTGAAAAGGGATTATTTTGGGATCGCACATGATGTCGCCTTTCTTTTCTTGATATCAAATATATCATCTTTACTAATGCGGACAATAGAATCATCCATGTTATCTTCAAACACGGTCGGATCTGGCTGTAAGCTTCTACCTGGTCCATGGAACCAATGTCTTGCACGGAAATGGTAGTAACTGAGTGAGCATACCATAACAAAGACAAAAATAACCGAAGCATAATTCATATTTGCTACAAGGCTCCGTTATTATCAGACATTATTATTAGCTCTATTGTTCATATTACCTGCAGTGACTGGATATTCTGTTGGACAGACAAACAAGGCGGATGTAAAAAGAATCCAAAAGCAGCTCAAGAAATTGACGATATCCGAAAATGGGCCCAGGTGAAATGGTCCCCTCTTAAAACTTTTACGAGCCACGGTGAGTCGAAGGAAGATGGGGATAAAGTAAGCAAGAGACGAAGCGATCGTGTTGATCGAGACGATGGCATTAAAGGCTGTTGTGTTGACAATATAGAGCACACCAATGATACAAGCAAAGAGAATGTTTGCCCAGACAGCATAGATGGGTGTCTGCGTCGTCTTGTGAATCACGCTCAACCAACGACTCCAGGGTGTAGCACCATCACGTGCGAAGGCGTAGACCATTCTCGAGCTGCCTAGAGTGAGCGCAGAACCAGAAAAGAACATGGCGCCCATGATAATCACGGTAAACACGACGGTCCAACTGTAACCAACACCGTCCAAAAAGACCTGAGTCATTTGCGGGCTCAGTTCAGTGTTCACAATCTGTCGCTCAAAGTCTTGGACGCAGAAATTGACAGAGAGCATAAAGACGAAGCCGGTGATGGCAGCTGTTCCTATCGCGTACAAGATGCCTCGAGGTGCAGATCGAGCAGCGTCGCGTGTCTCTTCTGACATGTGTGCAGCACTGTCAAATCCAGAGAGCGTGTACTGGGATTGTAAGAGACCGATCAAAAAGGCAAAAGAGTTTGAGGAGAATCCAGTGTCGTTTTCAAAATAGGTAAATACCCATTTGGCGCTTGGTTTGTTGGGTGTCAGAGCCAGCGCGACAATGATGATCAAGAGGGTACCAGCAAGGTGCCAGTAAAGTGAAGCTTGATTGAAGAATCCATTGTATTTGACGTGCATTGAGTTGATGATGCCGTGAATCACTGCGATCACAAGAAAGATGCCGTACTGCCAGTAGATACCAGCATTGTATTCTGGGTTGCCGATGCCGATGATGGACGACATAAATTGAGCAAGACCCAAATCGGCTGACGTGATGGCTACTGTCAGACCGAGCCAGTTGCACCAGCCGGTTATCCAACACATCACGGGAACCCACTCGGGAGGGGCTAGGCGGGAGACCCAAATGTAAAGACCGCCAGTGATAGGATAAGCAGAGCAGATTTCTGCGAGCGAGAGACCTACACCAAAGGTAAAGGCGGATACTAGGATCCAGCCCCAGATGATAGCAATGGATCCACCAGACATCATGGCATCACCCCACATCTAATAAAACAGTATTAGAGAAACAGACAAAACACAGCACACAAGCGTACGTTACAGGTGTAAGACCAGAAAGGATAGAACAGCATCCAAAGGCAATTGAGAAATTGGATATAGTCGACATCGTCTTGTTCATTTCCTTTTTATAAATGATGTTATTGTCATGTAAACAAACAAGATAGACAGGATGTGTACCTGCTTGTAACCAAAAGAGGCAAGTATTTCGTCTTCTGTTGCATGCTGAGGCGCATTGATCGTTTCATCGTAATCATTATTACTAACCATTAAACGTGATCCTCTTCTATTCTTTATTTTTTAGAGGCTCTGTTTTCTATTGACAAAAGAGAAAAAAAAAAAAGGTTTTTTCCTTTGCAGAAAATTTTTTTGCTTGGATCCAAATGCTGATTCAGAATTATTTTGAATAAGCGAAAAAGCCAAAAAAAAAAAGCGAACCCTTGGATCCTAGACGTCTGTTTTTTTTTTGTCACAAGTTCAAATATCGGTTAAAGAAAAGGGTTTGCTATTCATTTTATGAAATATAGAAAGTTTCGTTTCTTTTAGAGTGATGAAATAAAGTTAAGACAGATTTCGCTTGTGTTTCGTCTGAAAATGATGTAAAATCCGATACTATTTTTCGTTATAGAAAATAAAGCAAAACATATTTAAATGCACAATGCTTGTACATTATTTCTTTCTTTTTTATCAAATGTTATCAATCGAACAAGTATCAGCCTTTTCCTTTGTATGCATTTTGCCTTGGTCTGATTCATCTTGGGGTGCATAATCTAGTGTATGTGTTATTAGTTAGTTCTACGGAAAGTTGAGAGCTTATCAGAAATCGAGAGATATCAAAAGGAAGAAGATAAGATAGCTATAAAGGGATTGCCCATGTCTTTAAATAGAATATAATAGTGAACCAAACATGCTTTTACTAGTAGGCCACTTGTCAATAAAGTAATCAAAGTTTTTCCAAGCCTAAAAATATTCTGATACCCATTCGAATGTCGCAAAAAAGAGATTGATTAATTAATCATAAAATAAATGGATTGATATACTTTAAATAGCCCGTTGACTACATAATATCAAGACGGACGACACTACAATGCGGCTCTTTAAAGAAAGCAGTTGAGCATATTTAATTACAATTGTGTTGCACAAATCTTGCATAAATAAATAGTCTATCCTTTAAAGCCCCTCTTCAAACAAGATCAAGTGCACATAAATAAACTCTGAATGGCCCTCAGTTCTATATGACGTGACTATTTATGGCATGGATCATATGCATAGCGTACCTTGATAAGGAGGAAGAAGAAGAGAACTAGGCCATTTATACCAAACATGACATCATGCTCAGTGAATTACGTATTCTAATTCCGCCTCACAATCACAGCAGCAGTGATATTAACAAAAGACCTATCGCTGCTGTGGTATAAAAGGATGTTTCGTTGCTTGTTATTTTGTTCTTCTTTTTTGTTTCTCGTATCATTTAAAAAGTATATCGGTAATTTTGCCGTGGGTGAAATAAGGATCAGCCGTGGGAAACTTATATTTGACGTATCTGCGCCCCTATTTTCTATTTGTTTTCTTTTCTTTCTCTCTCTCTCTCTTTTTTTTATCTATTTTTTTTTTAATCATGTTGGACGTAGACGAACTCCGTAAGAAGAACAAGCTGACTTTAAGAGATCAAATCACTAATGACTATAATAGCTGAAAAGCCTAATGTAAACACATTCAATAGCGTGTTGTCTGGCTTGATTGGAGGTAATAGATATCTCCATTACCTTTCTAAACTTAATCTAATACTTGATCCCTCATAGGCTTAGCTGGATTAGCTGTTGGTCATCCTTTTGGTAGGTTATAATTTATAGTTGTTGATATATTTCCAACTCATATCATTTTTAGACACAGGTTTATTTTACAGTTATCAACATGTTGTTGTTGTACATACTCACGCCCTATTTTTAGTCAAAGTTAGACTTCAATCAAGAGAACTTTCTTCAAGATATAAGGGCACTTTCAACTGCTTTGTAAGCACGATTAAACAAGAAAAGGTAATTTGATTGTTGCCACCATTTATTTTTCTAATCGTTGGCCTATCTTTAGTTTATCGGATTATATAAAGGAATGGTAAAATAGAACTATCCCCTCGGGAATGAATCACGCACTTATACTCTTCATAGGCTTCTCCTGCAGTAAGAGAAACAATGAGTTGATCAAATATGAAATTGTGTACATCGACTCATCTTTTCTTTCTCTCTCTCTTTCTCTTATAGGTTGGCGTGGGAGCTATTAATGCTCTAGTCTTTGGTTCATATACTTACTTGATGCAACTTCAAGCACAATCTCAGGGCATCCCATATGATGAAACAGCACAAAATGCCCCTTTGCAACATGTATTTCTCGCCGGTATGGGGTCAGGCGTGATTTCAAGGTAGCTTTTTTTTTTGGATTAATGATTCCAAAAACTGATCCACAACCCCTTATAGTTTTGTCACTTGTCCTATGGAACTCGCCAAAGTACAACTACAAAACCAAACGACAAATACCACAGCCATAAAAGGACCACTCGATTGCTTACACAAAATGTATCTTACAGGTGGATTAAGATACTGCTTCAAAGGCATGGTTCCCACGATGCTTCGTGAACTAAGCTTTGGACCTTATTTTTTGACATATGAAATAGTCACAAGGTCCTTAGCCAAACCAAATCAAGAACTCTCAGGGCCGAGAGTTATCTTGGCTGGTGGTGTAGCTGGCATTGCAGCTTGGTGCTCTACTTATTTCGCAGGTTAGTTATCTTACCAATTTCGTTTCACGTCAAATGTAACCTTCAATAGATGTGGTAAAGACGAGAATCCAATCGGAACCTCACAGATATAAAGGATTTATTGATTGCATGAAATGTTCATATTATGAAGAAGGATGGAGAATATTCTTTAAAGGCCTTACGCCCACTATCCTTAGAGCATTTCCTTCAAATGCTGCAACATTTGCTGCTTACACATGGACGATGAACTTATTCTTGTCTAAAGAGACAATAACTAGAAGAACTTATGAAGAAGCTATACTCTAAGTTGAAGCATACCCTTTTGTTACTTTATTTCAACTTAAACTCTAGAGTTTCACTTTATTGTTTTGCTTGCTTGTTTAAAAGTGTATTTATTTTTTCTCTCGAAAAGCTAAAAACTCTTGAATGCTATTGGCTACCAGATTATGATCATCCTAATATAGTAAATAAATATGTTATTTTTGGCTTGACATATAAACATTGACTCTGGTTACCTCTTGAGCAAGACCAGATACAGTAATTGTACCAACGACACCAACATTCTTGATAGTCAATGGGAATGAACCACCGTGGGTGGCATAGTCTTTTTCACTCACCTAATTTACGTGTTAGTCTAATATAAACAACAACAACAGACATACAAAGTATTTTTCTTCCAAGGTTTTGCCTTGATTCGCCAAATGGCGGCCAACATAGTAGCTGGAATGGTTGAATCGATTGACCGTGTTGCTGAAAAATATATGTCAGTATAAACTTTTTTTTTATATAGACACGGTTCATACCTCTTGCGTCTGACCCATTCATCATTGTCTTTGTTTGTACCTTGCATGGCATAATGAAAAAGTTGATGTCCATTTAATGTGATGTCAATCACAACAGGTCTCTTGAATGGTTTGGCATTTTCGATAAGCAAAAGGCCCAAATCAAGCGCGTCTTGAGACGTGAATGAATCAAACTGACACTTTTCTTCTTGCAAGAGAATAATCTCGAGAAGTTCTTTCAGAGGAGTTGTCATGGTTTTTATAGTTTAAGAATAATAATAATAATAATAAAAAAAGAGAAAAGTGGGAAAAACTGGGAAAAAGGCTTGCTTATAAATTATGCAATAACCGTAAAAGTGACTTTGGCCAATGAAGGCTTGGTACTGATCATTTTCTTATTCCGTCCGTTTAGCTGTAAAATTGCTATTTTTTCAAAATCTGTGTTTCATCCATCATCTAAAGTAGATTGGATTCAATTTTTATTTTGATGCGCGTAAATCCAATGCTTTACTAAAGAACATTGCACATAACAAAGGCTTTATTGGAGTCAACCAGCGCGTGTCAGATGGACGATGGATAGAAGGATCGTTTGGTTTCAGTAAAGATAGTGCTTAAGAATTGTGTTTGAGAGGGGAACTTCTAGGACTGGATCCTTATTATTTTCTGCAAGCCAATCATTCATGGCCCTGTCTGATCTATGATATCAATGCTTCAATACTTTGGTGATTTGAACAAAGAAAGGCACCTGTATATTGCATGATCAAATGACAGTAAAACCCTTCTGACAGTACAAATGCATTACAAAAAGAATGTACTCAATAATACTGAAAATGAATCGATGTATGGTATTCAATATAGATTTTCAACAACAGCAACAACAACAATAGCACATATTGTCAATGAATATGAAACTATTTGTTTTTTACTGATTGTACTCAAACAGACACTGAAATCATGTTGACATAAATTGAATAAGCTTTTTTTTCATGCCTTTAAAAATGTCCGCAGACAGAAACTTTTCTTTTTTTTTTTTTATTCACTTCTTTTTTTAATTCAATTATGGATAACGATAATAATAATAATAACTTTGTTAGAGTTGTGTCATTTGACACAATGACGAATAAGGACTTACCCGACTATTCATATACATTAAGAGCAAAGTCTCCAGGCTATAAACGATCAAGACGTTCTCGTACATTTATGGTAGCGACAGATTTAGCAAATTATAGCGAGTATGCTCTCAACTGGGCAAAGGATGTAGGTTATTTATTGGATGTTATGCATTGTAATAGTAATCATCATTCATTTCACTTAGGCTGTTTTAGAAGATGGAGATGAGCTTATTGTTTTACGAGTTGTTACATTAGAAATGAACAGTGCGTGTGATATGTCATGCATGACTGCATACGAATAAGTGATTTACTATTACTATTATAGATAAAAGAGGAGATGATTTGCTACAACTTGAAGAGCAAGAATCTAAAAAGATATCAACAGAGATAATGCAAAGGATTATAGATGACAGCCATAAACAAGATAAAAAAGTACAATCAATCATTTTATGTGTGTCTACACACTAAAGAGAGAAACTAGGTTGGTGTCGTTGTGGAATTCGTGATAGGAAAAGTTCAAGAGACGATACAACGAATGATTGCACTCTATCAGCCTTCATTACTTATCGTTGGCACAAGAGGACTTTCAGAATTCAAAGGCATGTTGCTAGGCAGCATATCAAAATATTGTTTACAACATTCGCCTGTTCCAGTCACAGTGGTGCGTTCAGAAAATCAGATAAGGAAATCGTCAGTTGATTCCGCATACAGTAATAACGGCAGAAAGAGAAGTTCAGCCATTTGGTAAATATGCGTTGTGTAACTGATTCTATTAAAATAAAAATGCTCTGTTTTATATTTATTTCTTTTTACTTGTAATTACTACTAATGATTTGCCCGATCACACTTTTATTCTTTATAATAGCAACAACAGTGTTGGCCATTCATGTAGACGATCGTCGCATTGTGGCCATGGGAGATCTTCACGGCGATCTAGCAAATACACTCTCTATCTTGAAGTTTTCAAAAATCATCGATGACGACCAACGTTGGATAGCAGGCAACACGATCCTAGTACAAACTGTAAGACTACTATTTTAACAACTCAATCATTATTGACTTTTTATATATTTATAAAAAGGGTGACGTTGTCGATCGTGGGTTAGATACAATTAAACTTTATCAATTACTGCAAAAGCTGCGAGAGGAAGCGCCACTCTCGGGTGGACTGGTTATTCCTCTGTTGGGTAATCATGAAATAATGAACCTCATTGGAGACTGGCGTTATGTATATCCAGGAGAACCAGAGACATTTGGTGGTATGGAAGCTCGTAAGCGTGCCTTTGCACCTGATGGGTTTATCGGAAGCTATTTGGTCCCGTTAGATATGGCCACCAAGGTCGGTTCGACCGTCTTTTGTCACGGTGGCATTCATCCTTACTATGCAAAGTTTGGCATCGACTGGATCAATAACCAGACACATGAGAATATGCTGGCGTTTATGGAATCTCATGGACACAAAGGTGATGAGTTTGGTGTATTTGGGGGTTATGGACCCACATGGTATAGAGGATATGCTGCAGATGATGAAGATATCATCTGTGAGTTACTGGAAGAAGCCCTGGAGTCCATGGAGGCTAATCGAATGGTGGTTGGGCACACTGTTCAGTACGATGGCAAGATTCATACTCGCTGTGGAGGAAGAGTGGTTTTGATTGATATTGGCATCTCAACTGTTTATGGAGGTAATAAAGGTGCATTAGAGATCATGGGTGATCAAGTTACTGCTCTGTATGAAGACAAGAACGAAACCCTGTCATCTCCTCCTCCTTATATGCCCAAGAAGAGTGATGAATATCAAAAGCCAACTTTAATACATCAAGAGCTATGACATCAAGCTCATTTAGAACTAGACTAGTCCAATGTTCGCTTTCTACATGAAGTAAGACTTTTGAATAAACGTTGAATCTATACGATTTATTTATTATTAAAAAATATATCTTCAAAAGAGGATTGAGCGGGCTGTTTGTTGTTATCCTTAGCAGTAGTTGAAGGGGCACTTCCAAAGATATCATCCAAAGCGGCTGAAGTTGAAGCAGTTGGTGCAGGTGTGCTGCTACTTGTCGTAGGGCTTCCAAAGATGGAACTCAGTTCATCCTTTACAGACATTCCTCCAAATAGATTGCTGTTGGATGTTGTCGAGGGAGGTTCAAAGGCCGACAGATCAAAGTTGTATTTTGATTCCTTTTTGGGCTTATCCTCTAAAGCAGACTCGTTTTTTGTTGTAGCAATAGTCTCTTCTTCTTTTGGTGCTGGTGGTGGTATCGACTGAGACGCGGTAGCTGGGTTCGTAGGTGCCTGTGGACTGACGGCAGCAAAGCTTTGCTCCATTGTGCTCAAATCAGGAAATTTTGATTCGATCTCGCTAATATCTACTGTAGATGATGTGCTTCTCTTCAATTCACTTTCCTCTTTTAGCTTGTTCAGAGTAACGGGAGTTCCTGTTGTGGATTGACTAGTGCTTTGACTCGCTTTAAAACCTGCAAATGGGTCAAATGATTTTTGGGTCGATGTAGCAGGCATGCTATGTGTGGACTTGGGTGAAGATGCAGAAACAGAGGAACGGTCGTCATGAACTTTTGCGAATAATCCTCCCGTTGAAGACAAGGCGAATACGTCCTCTGGACGACTTATGCTGGAGCTAGACATTGAATTAGGAAGACGTGGTGATGATATTACTGATTTCTCCTTCTCCAACTCATCAATCTCTCTTTTAACCTGCTTCAGTTCCTCCTGTGCATTCTCTGCTCTCGACTTGAAATGTTTTGTCTCATGTCGATACATCTGCAGCTCTTCCTTTAACTTTTCCTTTTTCTTCTTTTCCGCTTCTAATTGCTTCTCTGCTTCATCTGCCAGATGCTTCATTTTTTCTAGTTCATCCTTTTGTTGTTGTATCTGCTTTTGAAGCTCTTCAATGGCCCTTGTCTCCGCTTCTAACTGAGAATGCGCTTGTTGAGATCGCGTTGTTTCACTTGATAGATTAGACTGAAGGATGGATTGAGTACGTGATAGCTCAGTGATTTGTTGATGATGCTGTGGCTGTGGTTTAGATGTTGGTTGAAACGTAGCAGGTGAAAATGTCTCGTCAAAATCAGAGGATATACCCAGTAAATCAACCGCGGGCTGCTTTCCTGTTTGTTGTGGTTGCTGATGCTCTACATGTCCTAAAAGATGAATTTAATCCTATTTTTGTTCATTATCATTTATATGTATCTAACCAGTTCTTAGCGTGGGCAATGAGCTTGGAATTTCGCCTCCTGCAATTCTTCTGTTGATCATATGCATAGCCATTGCAAACTCTCGCTCTGTTAGCTGACCAGTTGAATTTGTATCAGCTACATCCCAAATTCGAGCAAGATCTGACTCTGGTAATTTTGAATGTCTAAAAAACACGACAGCATCAGGACCTGACACGAAGCCTGTGCCATTGGATAGCTGATCAAAGAAAGTTTTATATCTTGCATACTCCTCTGGTGCTATTTCTACATTACCCAAAGTAGACCCTTTGAACACTGGGGACTGAATGGGTGCCTTGTTGACTTGTAGAGTATTTTGTCTGACAAGAGGTGAAGAAATAGCACGACCAATTGCCGAGGCATAGATACCTGCAGGCAATGTGGGAGGTAGTGGTGCTGACTCTTTCATGGTGCGTTCAATATAATGCATAGCGATGATAAACTCTGTCTGGTTGAGTGTACCCGATTTTCTAGTGTTTGCTAAATCCCAAATAGCTTGTAATTTAGCAGGAGGAAGACCGGATCTGATAAAAACGTTTTTAGCTACTTCGCCTAATATTTGCCAATAAGCAGCTAAATTAATGGGCCCCTTGTTGCAATTTTACCGTTCAAGATACCATCGACAGGTCCCAGAGATTGAAATAGACTGATATACTTTGTTCTTTCTTCTGGAGTGATCACATCTGTCGTGGTATGTCTTGGTGGTTGTCTTGAGGAGTTATCGTCACCATTAAACTGTGGGAGAGGAGCTACAGGACTGTTACTTCACCACCATTACAATTATTCTTTACGTTACCTGAAGTAGCTAATATAGGGTCACCTGTCATGACACCATGCTGAGCACATGCAATTAGTTTTAGAATGATACAAAATTCAGTGTCTGTAAGGAATCCCTTCTTATCATTATCAGCTGCTTCCCAAAACTTTTATAGAGTATAAATAAAGCGGGTAAGATGATAACTCATATTTTCAAACCTGGTTTAATATATTTTGAGGAATATTTGACTTTTTTAAAAAGTTCATTGCTTCTTCTTGAAGGACGATGCCTTTGCTATCTGAATCTACTTTTTTAAAGTAGTTTAGGTATACTTGCTTCTCTTGCGGTGTTAAAAGCGCAAGTGAGTTTTCTATTCATGATATCAGTAAACATGCTATTGCTATAATACTTTATTACCATTCATTATTTAGAAATAGAGAGAATAGGGGAAAAAAAAACAACAACAACATAGAACAAAATGCAGTTTCCATCGCCTTTTCAATTTTCACTTGTCCCATTTCCATTTATGACAAGTTGCATAATGTATTCTTCTTTTCACTTTCTGCTCATTAAACGCGTCTATCGTAGTTGGTTTCTTACCATAAATCTGATTTAGAGCGCTACTATCTGAAAAAAAGGCACCAATACTACCTCTTGTAGGAAAAAAAGATGACTTTGTAGTAAATAGGCAAGAACTGTTATAATTGTAATACGCTAATAGTCGACACAAGGCTCCATATTGCAATAGATAACACGGCTTAATTGTGCTGCTAGATGCCAAATAAACAAAGATGCATAGCAGAGTAACACAATATCAACCTTCCGTCCTTCTCCGAATTTACTTGTCGTATAAGCATAAATAAATGGGCCTTTTTGATACCGTTTTCTTTTCACAGGGTTTCTCTCAATATGAACTGACAATATGATTTGGTAAGACTTGTAAGAAAATGTGTGTTTGATTTATCATTACGAAAGAAGCCAGTCTCTCAAGCAGTAAAACATCCATTGATTGCAATCCAAAGATTGTTAAGCAACTACCATGGGCGAAACGCCTACCGCATTTGGAGACTTTCACTTGGCGGACAAGTTTGTGTCTGGCTTCACGCCATTGGTACCAACTGAATTTGCAAATCATCGAAGTCAAGTAACCAAGGCGATGACAGTGCATCACTTTGCAACGGAGCTTTTACGAGTTTCGACCATACGAGAGCAGATCTCCCAAGATGAAGTCGAAGCCTTGTACAAGTTCTTCATTGTGACAAGTGCTCACAGAACCATAAAAAAAGGACACCAGCAAAAATACCAGTGCTTTTTAATCGAAATTGCCTCTTTCATTGAAGAAAGAGTAACTACATTAAAAAATACAATATATTTGAGGGATCGCAAGCATTCTGCCATGAAGATTGGCCTTTGCTGTTAATGAAAATGGATTGAAGCAGCAAGTAATGCGTGAAGTAAAAAAAAAAAAAAAAAGTTTATGCAATAAAAGGGAGATATTCAATGTTTCCTAATTCGGCTTGTCGCATTTTGAAATCTTGCTTGTCGTGTTCTATAATACACTTGTCGCATTTTTTGTTCCATTTGTTGTCTTACACAGATAGCTTTTGAAGACGGAAAGGAGGATTGAGAGATGAGCAAAGCATTAAACTGATGGAAATGTTCAAGTTAAGGCTTTGGTTACGATGAATGTTGAAGCTGAGTTGATAAGCAACCACAACGTGTCAGTGTGTGCGCTTCTTGAAAGAGACTCTTGATATCATGAATAGCTTTGAATACATGCGTGGCTCTTATCTTATTATGGATAACGCCACCATAAATAAATAAGCCGATATTCAAGAAATGGTTGAAAAGCGATGTTAAAGTGTGTACATTTGCCACCTTTGTCGAATAATTTCTGAATAAAACATACAACGTGAAAGTAAAGAAATCATGCAACAAAACCAATTTTATTTCTAATTTCATACTTACACTTTTGTTTATATTATTAGTTTATTTAGTGTCAACCTTTTCTTCTTTAGCTTTATTATCTGCTTCTTTTACGCTTGTGGGTTCCTTTTTATCTTTGATTTCTTTAATATCCTTGGTATCTTTTACTTCTTTGACGTCTTTATCATTCTTGGTATCCTTGATTTCTTTGACTTCTTCCTTCTTTTCTTGTTTAACTATTTTGACTTCGTCTTTTTTTTCTTGCTTGATTACTTTGACTTCTTTCTTTTCTTCTTCTTTGGCCTTATCCTCTTTTAATGCTTCTTCCTTTTCTTTTGCTTTCTCTTTATTCTCATTTCTTTCCTGTCTAGAATACGCAACCTTGAGGTAGACAGAACGACCTTCCAAAGTCACATCCTTCATATTTTCAATCGCTTTCTTTTGTTCCTCATCGTTTTCAAATTCAACAAATCCATATCCCCTTGATCTACCCTTTCTCATACGAACGACATGAACTGATGTCACCTTATAATCTTTAAAGATCTCTTTCAAATCTTCTTCTTTTGTGGTAAATGGCAGGTTGGCGACAAAGATAGCTGTCTTTGAGCGATCTCGATTAAGCTTTTCGGTTTGTGTGGTATTTGGAGAGGCACTATTCTCTTCCTTCTTGGCCTTTACACTGGTTAGTTACTTCAATATTAGTAACTTTCTGTTTATTACCTTGTTTACTTTTTTGACACGTCTTTTTCTACGAGATGATGATACCTTAGGTGTCCTTTTGGTTGGAAGCTCCGACTTGGGACGGGCCACTTCGACATTAATCTCGCGGCCGTCCAGTTCCTTCTTGTTAAGATCTTTGGCTGCTCTTTTGGCTTCCTCTTCTTTTTCAAAAGTAATGAAGCCATAGCCAAGGTGTCTTCGGCCACGTTTGATGATGATTGTCTCTAAACTACAACACACGTATATGAATACATATCCGATTTTCCAGATGTATTTAAACTTACATTTTACCAGACTTTTCCGCAAATGCAGTTAACGACTCCTTTGTGGTCTTGAATGATAAGTTGCCCACAAACACCTTGTTTTCAAAGGATTGTTCATTCATCACTAGCCTAACAGGTGCTGTAGGTTGAGAGTCAGATAGAGTAGTAACAGTTGTAGTCATGCTTTGATGTTTAAGAAAAGAAAAAGAATAGGAAGGAGAGGAAAAAAAATCAGAGGCTCCAATTTATGTGAAATAATCTCTAACCGCAGCTGTTTGATAGAATCGTAAGGTTACGGGCCAATTAAGAATACCACATGACTTTTTGCACGCTGTCACACGTATCTCTTCATACTGGCTGTGAAACTCAGGGCAATGCTTTACTGCTGCAAAGCTTGGGGCAATATTTTTCACACTGTTGGGAAGTGTTGACAGTGCCAATTGGGAGGTTCATTGTTACTCAAATTACAGGTTTGTATGGTTCAGTTGACGTCTTTATTACCTAAAAGATGTCCTAAAGCCTCCTTTTACGCGAATTCTTGTCATAAGATTGGTAAATAGAAAGATAAAACGCATGAGGTGTAATTTTAAGTAAACGCCTAATACAAAAAAAGTTGTACAACAGCTACAATCCTCATTTGATGATAAGACATATCGTGAGCCATTAAAGTAAATTCAATAAACCCTCACTTTCTTTAATCGTATTTAATGGCAATGTTACAATCTACTTACAAACAAACCAAGGATAGATGTACATTTCTACTAGGAAGCGTCCATTCACCCATATTAATTCGGTTAGATCGGAATCTCAATAGACCCTTCTGTGGATTATAATGGGAGGTAAGCGTCAGTCACAATCTTGCTTGAAAGCAAGAAAGTATTCCCTTTTTTACACTTGTTTGATCAAAGAATATGCTTGAACAAACAACAACTTCCATATCCAATTTCTTAAATAAGCATCAACATGGTGCGCGCATAACTTTAACAGCTCTCTCAGCCTCAGTCTTAACAGCTATGGCCATATTAGGCTATCAAAAAATAACTCGACGTCATTTGAGAACAGAAGAAACAAAAGAACGAAGATCGTCCATCATTTCTCTAATTAATGACGAATATGAAGAAAAAGAACCCTTGGACGAAACGCTCGTCTTGGAATTCCTCGCTCGAAACATTGCATTTTTGGGCGAAGAAGGTGTATCAAAGATTCGTAATTCGTTTGTTATCGTTGTGGGTAATGGGGCCATTGGTTCCTACACTTCCTTGATGCTCGTGCGATCTGGTATTCAGCATATTCGTATTATCGATAAAGACGTGATCCGTTTAAGATCCTTGACGTGTCATGCTGTAGCAAAAGTTGCTGATGTTGGTAAAAAGAAGGTAGACACGATGAAGAAGCATCTAGCGCATATTGCTCCCAACGCGACAATAGAGCCAGTGTGTGAAACACTTGGTCCAGACAATATGGATAGCTTATTATCAGGTAAAAAGGAAATGCGTTAGACATTGAGCAATAAAAATGTTAACCACTTGTGTGTAGGTCAACCTGATTTTGTTGTAGACACGCTATCTTCTGTGAAGGACAAGGTCTTGTTAGCAAAGTATTGTAAAGAGCACAATATAAAGATCATCAGTAGCATCAGTGCGCATGGAAAAGCAGACCCCTCTCAAATTCAATTGACAGATATTAGCAGCAGTGCGCAAGATCCACTGGCGCGTATGTACAGAAGGCAGCTAAGAAAATACAAGATAGATAGAGGCATACCTGTAGTTTATTCTATTGAGAAAAGCTTGAACTTTGACAAGGTGCCTGATTTCACTAAGCGATCACTACCTGTGTTTGGACCTATCGCTAGTATGTTTGGCATGTCTTTGACTACCTATGTTATCTTACAGTTGGCTGGATTTACTGCTTATGAATTACCAGAGACAAAGGGTCGTGATGGTGTCTATTCACGCATTCAAAAGGAAGTCGCAAGAAAAGAAGAAGCTGTTTATGGCAACAAGTAAAGAAATATACCTATCTTATGAATATTATAGTACTAAACTATTGAGTATAGAACGGAGATTCTTGATGTTGATGATATTGGATACATATTTGAAGAGCTATGGCAAGGAAAGAGTGCATTTTCAGATACATTGGACAGAGCACTCGTTATGACCAGATGGGATAGATCAAAGCCATGTAGTTATACAAATACTATTCTTGTAACAAAACAAGAAGCAAAGGATCATGAAGCTCTTCCAGCAGAAACCGATCTTCATGCGCATTATGGCCCAAGTGAGTTAAATATTAAAAAAAAAAATGATATAATTAGTCTAACTTGGTTTAATAGTTGCAGAATATGTAGAAAAGCAGTTTAATCTAGAAAAGAAAGTTCAACAGCTTTGGGAATCATGCCAATAAATAACAGCGTCTATACTGTTTGAAACTGCATTTACATAATAACAAATTATTTTTATGAAGAAAGAAATAATGAAAATAGAATTGTACAATATATATTTTTTTTTTAAATTGGTATTTTCTCGACTTCACCACGAGCCTCTTGCCATGCTTCCAAATTCTATATAAATGTTAGTCTTGGGTATAAAAACTATATAAATTACCTTTTGACAATAACGTATGTGTATCTTTGCATAAGCAATCAGCATATCTCGTAAATCCTGAATTTTTTCCTTTTGGAATCGATCCAAATCTGATTGTAGTTCTGTAGAGATCGCACCCAAGTCTTTACTTGCGATACTTAGAGCTTCTTCCAATACATGAATTGCATCTTTAGACATGCCAATCTGATTACGTCTTGTAGCTTCGGGGTTAGCATCAATGATATTCTGTAAGGTATGTCCAACTGCACTGATAACACGCATTGGTTTACCAGCCCAGTTACTGTTATGTGGTAGTGGTCTAGTTGTCTGTCTTGATGAATAAGCACTACTACTCAAACTTTCATCCACATCGCCTGTCGTGTCAACAGCCGAACTGTCTCTGGTGAGGGCTGCTTCAAGACGTCTAGCCTCATTTTCCATGTTTTGTAAGCTATTCAGGTACTCTTTCCTGTTATTTAATGATGCCTCAATCATCTCTACTTGAGCATGCTTCATATGACGAAACTTTAGCACCTGTTTAATAATTTGGGCAAATTGGGCATGTTCTTGGATAGGCTCAGCAAATTCACCTTCTAAAGAAGTGACCATCTGACCTGTTTCAGTATAGCCAACATCTACTGCTTGTCCAATCTTTTCGATAGCATTTGCAATCTCGCCTGTTTCATTCAAGCTAAAGCCATTATAAACTGCGCCTAATTCTGCATAATCATTTGCTAGTTCTATTAACGAACATGATGAGTATACGTACAGCTTTATGATAGCTTTCTTTTACCTCCCAATCGACGTATAACCTTACGCTGACTTTTATCCAGATTATTGTTCATATAATTGGCTATCCTGAAAGTAAACTTTTCTGATTCTTCAAACCTTGGATCAGGATTTTGTAACTGATAAGCTGCTGAAGGAGAAGGAATCAAATTGCTCGACAGGATAGGATTGAATGTATGTGTTGGTGCATCCACTGATTTACTGACTACCATCTGTAGTGGGTTCTTTGGCATAGTCGATAAAGGAGGAGAATGAAGGACGTCAGACTAAGATGATATTAGCAAAGAATGATCGGAAATTACACACATGATAATGATAGACTGTTTACCCAGGAAACACCACTTTCCAGAAACAAGTGAAATATGTGCTCTTTACCCAATTCAGGATGTTTGGCTATTCTATTCAAAAAGGTTTGAAGCATTCGTTTTCTTTTCTCAATCATGGGCAAATCGTCTTTTACTCTTGTCTGTAAAGCAGCATAATCGACTATATATTTATAAAAGGATATCAGTATAATTATTGCTTACATTTTTATTATACCTAATGAATGCTTCTCGGGTATAGGCGGTACAATTAGAGCAGGATGAAGTAAGGTCATTGCTTTTCTAAATGACTCAAATTCGCTATATCTACGTTTAGTTTCAATATCCTACATTTATAAATGAGTAACTCTTCAATAAGCTGTTGTTATGTCTTACACCAATACGTAAACAGTAAGCAATATAACTTTTGCCTGAAGGTGAATCAGACTGTTTCTGTGCTCCAGTAATAAAGATATAAGTTTCGTCATGACGAAGTAGTCGATCAATGGCACAACCACAAGTTGGCTTTAATGAGTTTCTTTGAGACATAATATTATCCGAAAATGAAAATAAAAGGGAAACAAAGGGTTAAAAGGAGAAAAAAAGAACCTCCTGTAAGTATGTCACGTGCCACAATGACGTTAGAAGGGCATAGTTGATACAATGTTTATGACAAAACAATAACAATGGATGTTTGTAACACAATAACAGTGAAGATTATATAAATTCCCCTTGTCTTTATTTACGATAGAATGCCAAGATGTTGCTTGCCTTTTTGTGAATGAACCTCAAAACACTATCCAATCTTTTCTCTATAATCTCTGGACTATAAACAGCAACAGTGAATGGTGCGGTAGCAGGAGGATCTGTTGGGTTAGTGATCAAGAATCCATTTGGAAGCTTCTTGAGTGCTTCAACAATGATATCAAGGTTAATCTTGGTAAGATCAGAAGGAGGTTTGCTAAATGTGCCAACTTTGGGTAATTGTTGATCCCATTCTACGTCAGCTTTAATCATCCGGACAATACTGTTGACATAATTATCCATTATCTCAGGGTTCACCAAAGTCTTGGTTATATATACCAACAGCTCCTGATAGTATTTCAAGAATGGTTCATAAACAAATACCTTGGTCGTTAATGGACGTATAAGGAAACCTGGATGCTCTTTAAAGTCACCACTCGTCATTAATTCTTCTTTAAATGAATATCTTCCTACGGTTGCATCCATATCGTGAGGTATATAAATGATTTGACCACCATTCAAAGGATCCATATAGAGATAATAGTTATTGGCAGTGG
The DNA here is from genome assembly GCA_025529335.1 of Rhizopus sp. PT2906. Classification (NCBI taxonomy): domain Eukaryota; kingdom Fungi; phylum Mucoromycota; class Mucoromycetes; order Mucorales; family Rhizopodaceae; genus Rhizopus; species Rhizopus sp. PT2906. Next base: position 23,598 of record JAMYHX010000237.1, on the reverse strand, counting down.
CCATGTAACCGTCACTCAATCCTAACAAGTTCTCTACGACCATTCTATATACAAGCGCTTAGTTTATATATACATATATACTTTGTTATTATGCTCTATATCCACTTACGCTCGAATAAATGATTCCATATTCATCTTTTGTTCCCAAGCTTCAATAGGCGTTGTCTCTACTGAAGAGTCACGTATGAATCTAGTAAAATCTTGAAGAGGGACTAAATCTTTCAGAGTGACACCTTCCGAGGGCTCCTTGACATCATATTGTCCTACAGCGTACTTGGTAATATCTTCTTCATAAGACAAATCTGATACAGCAAATTCAAGACCTTGTTTAAAGAATCCTTGGCCTTGGTACAAACGCCCTACTCGGTAATTTTTAATGTTGCCTGCAAACTCGTTCTGAAGCCATTGTGTGTTGAAGTCTTCGATGATTCCAAATAATCCAATAGGTCGATTGTTTATAAATAATCTAAAATCATAAAGTAAGTTATCACGTCTAGCGTGTTTCCCTTCCCTCACTTACCGAACAAAAGAAAACCCACTGACAGGTAAACCAACAGACTGTAGAACAGAGTGACATATAGTCTCACGTACATATGAAGGGTCCTTGGCAAGGGCACGTAATCTGACATTTGTATAGCCAAATAAGGATGTACCATCTTTTATCTTTATGGTGTAAGACACCTTAGGAACCCAACGCGAACCACGACCAGCCAAAGAAAGTTTGATGGTCTTGTAAGTGTAAACATCATCCAGCCTATAAATAAAATAAGCCAATTGTATCGTTTGCGCCATGTTCTTAAATTACCCAATATAAGTCATACCAACGTCTATCGTGATGTCTTGGAGCTGATTTTCGTGCATGTAATCAAAAGCCGTCTGATTACCACGGAGATGTATAGTGGGTATCTGGTTTGGAATATGCAAATCGGACCTTATTCTGCGGATAGGTGCCAGATCAGGCATGACTTTAGGTAAAGTGAAAATGTCGTGTACATTGATGGGCCGATTGAAGAATTCGTGGCCGGTTGTATCAACATCAAAATCAATTCGACGGTTAAAGGATTCAGATTCGACGATTTGATGTTGTTTATCTACAATCACATATCTGTAGTACATGGCTGGATCCTGAGCTCGACCTTTGTAAAGAAGGGGTTCATAGCTTGAAGGGCTTAAAAGGGTGAGATGGCCATCGACCAAGACACCTACAGACTGTTCAGCAGAAACAGAGACAATCACGCTATATGTCACCCATCTGGCATGAACAACGGACAGGACTATAGATAGCAATACTTTTTGCATTTGTCAGTAACCATAGTTATCCTTTTTCTTGTTCTTTACCAAAGACTATAGTCATCATTAAATGAATAATGGAAAGAAAGAAGGGGGGGGATAAGAAATGTACAGATTAAATACACATTTGTATAATAAAAAGTCAATCTTGCCCAAAAGAATAATTTGATACCAAAACAAGTGGATACCTATACATCAAGGGCGCACCCCTTGAAGAATTCTTCATAACTTGTTAAGCTGTGGATATGAAAGATAGAAAATATATAATAACGTTTATTTGATTATTATTTTTTAAGAAGAGGAGTTATGAGATTGCTAAAAGCACAATTTGAGATACATTTACATCTTCACTTCTAACTGCCAATTCAAAAGCAACTCCAGTACTTGTGCTAAAGGTCATTCTACACCTTGCCAACACTCTGCTTCCATCCAAAAATGTGCCAGATAAAAGTAAAGTATGTACACTATTGTTCTTTGGTGCCTCAGTGCCTTCCAAGGGTTGCATACCCAATAAGTCGATTATTGAATCACATGCGCCTATTGAAATATGGTTAACTTAAATATGCTCAACAGTTCTGTCATACTTACTCTTCAAGTTGTGAGCCTTTTCCTTATCCAGGGCAAATGTGTCAATCGCTTCATTTTCCTCCAACTTTTCAAATTCTTCAGCAAAGTTAGAAACATAGGATGCACGGATGTAATCACTCGTGGTCACTTCGATATCTTCAACTTGATATTCATCATCAAATCCTTCGGGATCTGCCTCTCCTGTAGTAGGATCGCAGTCTTTGACAACAAACTTGAGTGTGTTTGTGAAGGTGACTATGGACAAATAAGCACAAGGCTTCTAATTTATATACATGTATATATTTACCATTCGCGAGCTCCTCAGGGTCTTCTTGCTCAAAGGCAACATAGATTGCGCCTGTGACATTGTATTCGAGCTTCTCTGCAGGCAGCTCGGCCACTTGTACAAGCCCATCTATCTCAGGTTGCATAATCATATGGACATTTTCTAATAATTGGTCATTCAACGTGTTTGTGCAGTTGAATTGGAATACGATATGCTTGGCAAACGTGTGCTTGATACAGTGAATGACGTATTCCGTTTCACTTTCTGTTAATTCAATAGGTTTACTTGAGCTCTTGAACAGCGTGCCGAATGATGCAAACTCAGGAATAGCTGCCAATTGTTCTGCATAGATTGCTTGTTGATCCAAGCTGGAAATAAGCGTATTCTTTCCAGAGACAGGTGTGGCCACACCAGGACTGGAAATGGCAGGTGTTCCTTTGGCGGAGGGAGCTGATAATAAAGGAAGAATAGCAGTATCATTAGATCGGTTACCTATATAAAAGTTATATTGACCGCGTTCTCTCTTTTTTATAAAGACTTACGGCGCCGTTCTTCTTCTTCTTGTGATTTGCTGATAACTGGAATTGTATCAAGCTTGAATTCTTTTGCATTTTCATGTGAGTTGTTGATGTATTCGACAAGTTGACGCTCAAGCATAGGCAAAGCATATGTAGAATCTTTGCAAGGATGAGTAAAAACGCGTTTATCTCATTTTCCCCTTTCTTACCGTCTGTGACGTATTTCTTGGCAATATCTTGGTTGTCCATTGTAGAAAGATACAATGTAGCACGATCACGAACTTCATCATTCACATCATCCAAGCAGCGATTCAACAACACACGAACACTCTTCCTAACTTCTTCATCATGGCTATTAACACCAAATTTGGCAAGAGCACTGACGGCAGCAGCACGTACGATGGAGTTTTCCAAGATAACACGATTATAAATGTATCGAATGTATTTGGTAGGAGTTGCCGTCTTGGGGCCTTCGATACCCAACAGATGCAAGACACGTACAGACAATTTGGTGAATTCACAGTCTTCAATAAATTCACACAGGTGGGAAAGGGCAGTATCTTTAGATTCTGGAATATACTTGACCATATCAAAGATAGCCTCGACAACTGCTTTCTTAAAGTTGTATCCTCCTTCATCACGCAAGACGTTGCTCAAGAAAGAAAGCATGACGGCTTGTTTAGCTGGGAACTTTAAGCAAAGTGATCGAATGGCCTCTACGACGATCACCTTGAATTCATCAGAGATATCGTTCATAAAACCAGAAATCTGCTTCATCAATCGATCAACGGATGCTTCATTGCCTGTCTTTAACAATGTAGTGATGGCGAATGTAGCAATACTACGATTAGAATCAGTAATCAAATTTTCGATATCTAAATTGCAAGGAGCAACGACTGATGGGTTATTGATGGATAGTTTGTTAAGTGTACGAATGGCAGCAAATCGAAGCGTGGCTTTTGGAGATGACAAGAACAATTGAAGAACTGCTATGGCAGGGTGAAGTTCTTTAGCTGAAATGTCTGTCATGTCACATATAGCACGGGCTGCTTCCAAATTGACCATGTCACTCTTGTGTCTAAGGAAACCCTCGAATAATTCATACACTTTGCGAGTAGAGCTATGATTATTTGTTATACATGGTTAGAAACCAGGACCATATTCCCTTTTTAACTTTTTATGTATACCTTGGATCATCTTCCATGACCTTGGAAGCAAATCGAATCAGCATACAGACTGCAGAAGGATTCTTGAGGACATTGGAGTTACTACCTCCACCCAAGAAGCCACCAGAGCTACGTGCACCTGAAAAGGTTTGGACCAACTTTGCAATAGCCATACGATCATGTTGACGAATCAAGTACAATAAACCAATAGCATGGTACTGGTGAATATTGCTTGTAGAAATAACAACTTGGTTTTGGTTACTTGATCCAGAACTAAAATAGCTTGAAGCAGAAGCAAAACTTAAACCACCCGAGGGCTTTGTGTTGATAGCTTCTTGAACTTCATTTGACCATCGACGGATGATATCTCTGGCAACATCAAATAGATGATAGGATGAAACTAAAGCTGCAGAAGAAACAGAAGGTGTCTTGTCAACAATAGCAGCCTTCAGAATACGTTCGATGCCTTGGATCATAGAGGGCTATACATCATGTTATTGTCGTCTGATATAAGTGTCTCATTCTTTTTGCCCTTACATCTGTAATCAAACATAAAGCACGAATGGCGTTTGCTCTGTAGATAGTTTCTTGTTTGGACTGAATGTCTTTGATAAGAGATTGAGTCACCATAATAACATCTTCAGCAATTCCTGAAAGTTCCTTGATGACCAGGTACATCATTTGACGAAGAGATGTCTATTATATAAACTATAAGACACACACATCTCGGTTGTTATTCTTGTTTTACTTTACATCTTTTGATTGAAACAATTTAATGACGTTGAAGAATAAGTCGGTTGCTTCCTTTACAGTGAAAGGTTCACCAATATAAAGCAAGTAAATAATCTTGGTCAATAATAATCGACATTTTCTCGCGTTAATAGGTGAACTGTTAAACACTCTGGCTTCTTGAAGTACAACAGTTTTATCGACGTGGTAAAATAGCCCAGCGTCTCCTCCTATCAAGTAAAAGAGATGAATATACTATTTGTTGTTGCTGATGTCTGTTTTACCTGCTTCTTCGTCACGCTTATTATAGTTCATGAGGAATGCGTTACTTTAGGATGAGCTGTGATTATATATGAAAAAGGGAAAAAAGGGAAACAGCCGAATGTGTGTTTAAATTTTACAGGTCGATTTGATTGGATAATGTAACAGGCTGCTACACTCTCTGCCTTAGTACAGCCAATTAGAGAGTTAAACAACTGAGATTGAACTAGATAGGATAGGTTTAATCATTAAAAAGAATGCCCTGAGCATATCCAAAGCATAGTAAACATAGCAAGTTTTATAATGTAAAAGAAGACCTATTTAAAAAAATATTTCTTTATTCTGTTTCTTTATAGACTTTGATTATAAAAACTGAGTACAGCAGCACTCTTTTTAGCAATGAACTCTTGTGGAGGTAGATATTGCTCAGGGATCTTGGTCCAATTGGTCAAAAAGCCAGGTGGCAGAATCTTGGCTATTTCAGTCATGTTTCCTCCAGGCTCAGGAGATGAGACTCCATGAGTAAGTTTTGGCAGAGACATATCCCACTCGATATCAGGCTGAATCATTTTCATAACGCTGTCGAAGAATGGGTTCATAACAGTAGGGTTTACCAATGACTTTGTGACATTGACCAACAGATTTTGATAAGGTGCAGAAAAGTAATCATAAGAAAAGAACTTCTTGGACAAAGGTCGGAAGGTCAAGCCAGGGAATGCAGTGTAGTTTCCTGTGAGCAATAGGTTCATCTCGAATAGACCAGTACCAAGCGTAGTATCAAAATCGTAAGGAATATAGATCATACGGCCATCCTCAGGGTTCTTGTAAAAGTTGAAATTATTTGACATTGTCATCAGGGCATCAGAGAATCCCAACAAGTTCTCAATAGTCATACTAGAGAAAAGGAATTAGATGAATACAATCACCCATGTTTGTCACTTACGCTCGAAGGAAAACGTCAACATCCATGCGTTTTTGCCAATCATCAATAGTTGTTGTGTTTGAAGCGTCATGAATAAACTTTGTAAACTCTTGTAAGTCAGAAAAGTCTTGCGGGCTATCCTTTGAAGGGCCAGCTTTGATTTTGTATTCTCCCAAGGTGTAGGTGGTAATGTTATCATGATAGCTAAGATCAGACATGTACTGCCATTCTTGCTGGTTCATGCCCGCAAGAATTGCTTGGTAAAGGTAACCAGACTTGTAGTCCTTGTCTCCGTCTTTGAATTCACTTGCAAGCCAAGGATCTTGAAATGTTTCGATAACACCATATAAACCAACAGGTTTATTATTAATAAACAATCTAGATATTAGGGTATTAGCGTATGCATGACTATAGACGGAACATGGTTACCTAACATATGAGAAATCACTGGCAGGTACACCCACAGCCTTGAGTGCAGAATGAACAGCTTTTTCACGTACATATGAAGGGTCCATTGCCATGGCTCGTAACTTTAGATTTTTGTAGCCAAACAGTGTATCATCGCTCTTCTTTTTTAACTTTATTCCAAATGAAACTTTGTCGACCATACGTGAGGAACGACCAGCCAAAGATACTTTTACACCTTCAAATGTTTCGATTTTATCCAATCTACAGTAACGCATGTTAATAAACTCATTAAAGGGGTATCATACGATGCTATACCCAATATAAGTAAAATTCAATTCAATGTCAATATCCTCGGTAGCGTTCTTGAGCAAGTAATCTACGGCCGTTTCATTTCCCCATAAATGATAGGTAGGTATTTGACCTTCAGCATGAAGATCTGATTTTATTCTATGCAAGATAGGCACAGGAGTCATCACTTGTGGGAGAGACGTGATGTTGTGCGTGTTGAGAGTACGATTAAAGAATTCATTTGATGTGTCCTTTTGAATTGGACTTCTAGTAAATGGTTCAGGGACTTTAACAGTGTTGGATTCTATGATCGCATAGTGATATTCCTTTTGAGCAATAGGAGCTTTGCCTTGATACAAGATACCATGGTTTGCTTGTAAGGGAAATGGAGTGCCGTCTACTACAACCGCGATACCCATATTGGGTGGAGGTGAACTGACGACACTATAAGTAATATTTTGTTGCTGTGCCTGAGCACTTGCAAATATCGCCACAAAAAAGGGGACGGCTAGAAGTGGCAAGTATATTAATAATCAAATATCTCTTCCACTACACCCTACTTACATATTTTGCTGAATAGCATCTTTTAACGATTGTAAAATGAAAAAAGGCAAAAGAAGAGCCGACACAGGATTATTTATATGTTTGTTGTCAATCATCAGTCCTATACAAGCAACAAAAAAAAAAGTGCTTAGCAATGCTTAGCCCAATGCCAATGTTTACTGATGACTGTCTCCATCGAAAAGGACCGTGGGACCGGATCAAATATGGTGATACCTGAAGAAGATCTTTTCATTTCAAAGTGGCTGACCGTACGACCAAGTTTGGAAGGTTAGACAGAATGTATGAAGCATATTTTAGCCAAGCTAATGACAAAGGGATAAAAAAAAAGTAACAATTGCTAAGCAGTAGTTGGTGTTACGTCAAAAAGAAAAGCTCCATTGTCTCGCAGCGCATTTCTGTCCAATAGAAATAATAGACAGCTGTAGAGATCATGCCACTAAGCAAACCTTGTTCTCTGTGGCGCTGATGATTTTTATTACGAAACAGATCAGCATATGACATGAGTTCATTGAATAGACAGACCTAACAATCAAATGATATCAAGCCTATTTATCTTTTTCACTTTAATCACACACAGCATAAAGAGTTGCCTTCCTTTGAGAGACCGAATGAAACTGAGTTGCATTTGCAGTCACTGTTCATTTTTTTTTTCTCTCTCTTTTTTACAGCTCTAATAAATAAAGAATGTATGACGATGATGAGGAAGAATTAGAACTGTTACGACAGTATGAAGAAGAAAACATTGTGGGAGATGGTCGAGACACATATTCCAGGTAAATGTCAAATCCTTATCATAATTACATATATAAACCACCCCCCTTTTTTTAAGCGAAGAGTTGGACAGCGATTTAGAAGAAAAGATCTTGAGCGTGACCCATTATGATGTGGGTGTGGACAAGAAAAAGAAAAAGACTGAATCTGCAGCACCTGAACGATCAACACCAACAGCGCCTGTATCGGCACCTGATGCTAGAGGTAGAGTATTACCCAGTAAATCAGCGCGTCGCACTGTGAGCACAGTCCATGCACCTATAGATTTTGATCGAAAGAGGCCTGACTTCTCTGCTGCCAGTGAGCTCAAACTTAATTCTTCAGATGAGGAAGGAGAGTACAGATCAGAAGAGGAAAAGGAAGAAGAGATGGCTGATGTAGTTGCCTCAGACTCGTCTTCTGAAGAAGAAGAATTAAGAGAAGCACCTCCTCCAGTGACAAGACATATCAATTTGGATGATAAGCAGTACATGGACGATGTGGAAACCTCTGAGGAAGAGCGTGAACTTGGCGCTGAGCTTCGTGTGTTGATTGAGGATTCTATACAGGTGAAGTGGTTAATCAAGATATGTTGTCATTTTTACTAATGATGATTTATTTTTTTTTAGGCGCGTGGTGGTCAGAGTAGGTTGGGTCGTCCTTCTAATGCACGAGTGATTATCTGCTATAGATGCAAACAGCCTGGACATCAGCAACAGTACTGTTTAATGGTAGGAGAGATGAATTGATTGTTTGCATGTTGCTAAAAAATAGCTTATGGCTTGATAGTGTACAGAATGTGGTTTGAAGCATAGAGGCCCATGTATGTGGCCAAGATACTGTAGACTATGCAAAATGGACGATCACAATAAGGAGGTATAAGACGCAGCAGGTCATAGAAGGATAGTTCTTAACAATCATCATAGGACTGCAGAGGAAAGAGAGAAACACGCGACTGTGAACTATGCGGTGATAAATACCATAATACAGAAGTAAGGAAATACATGTTGAGTGTATAATGATCAAACTAACATCTTGAATAGATTTGTACCAAGATGCTGCATATTTATGATGGTGAAAAGCCTGCAAGTAAAAGTATGACCATATTTTGCTACAATTGTGGTGATTATGATCATTTTGGTGATGTAAGTTAAATATATTATGTTTATACTTTTTTTTTAACAACATTATATATTTAGCAATGCCGTAGATATTCTTATAATTCGATTATACCGTCTGTATTTAGTGAGGAAAGTATAAACTACAGCGAGCTCAACAAGAATAGAAAGAAATCAAACAAGCGGAAACGAAGAGAGCATTATTACTTTGAGAGTGATGATGATGATATTTCTAGGAAAAAGTCAAAGAGCTCAAGAGATTATCGACACCCAAGCAGTAACAACAACAACAACAATAATAATAATAGTAGTAGTAGTAGTCATCGCATGTATAACAAAGGAAGCCCTAGCAGCTCCAGTACCACTTCTTCTGTCTATAGTCGAGACGAAGGTAAAAAGCGAAAGAAGGGAAAGAAGGTATTGGATGATTTCTTTGGAAAGCAGAAAGGAAACAGGTCTCCTGGATCAAATCAAGCTATTACTGGAAATAGTAATTGGAAAGCCATCAATAATTACATGAATTCGCTTCCTCAGCCATCAAGGTCAGGCACTGTTCAACTAAATAAGAATAAGAACAATAGAGAGAGAGCAGATCTTCCAAAGCCTAGTAAAAGTGGAGTCATTGACTTTTAAAATGTACATAAACCATTGCAATATCATGAATTAGCTTTATTGTAGCAAATCTGCAAAGTAATCTTCATATTCTTCTTGTTTAGATTTCTCTTGCTTACTTTCAATCGGTTTACTCCAAATAGCTGAAGCCTCTTCTTTCTCTTTTTCTTCTTCTAAGAACCTTTGTTAACAAAACAATAAAAGCAACATGATAATAATTACCATCTGTCTCACTACTACTTTCTTCAGTCGATACACCTTTATCATCTTCATCTTCTCTACTCTTTCTTCTTCTTTTTTGCTTCTTTTCCTTTCTTTTGGCTGCTCTTTTCTTTGTTTTGTAATTGAGTTTATCAGAACATTCTGGGCAAAGCCTAACTTTGACCAGCTCATTTTTCTTTTCGCCATCCTCAATATAACCAAAGTTTACTTCCCAGCTCTTGAGAGATGTTGTGGATTCACAAGACGTGGATGCACATATAAACTGTCCCTTTCCTGAAACGACTTCCCTTTCCACACGCCAACGTAACGCAATCTTGCCTTCTTTGTAATACTTTAATTCACAAATGGCATATTCTTTAAATAATCTGTCATAATATTTTTTGGCTACTCGTTGTTCCCAACTATCTGTCTCTTCATTATTTGATCTCACAAACCTTAAGAAATACAAAGAGTCAGTTAAATAAAGATCATGCTTTAACCTTACCTATGATTCTCTCTAATAATATCTGCCTCTGTTTTATATTCGGTAGGGACAGTCGAAGGCACTTTACCTCCGTAATATGTTAAATAGCTGTGAATAAGTTTTTTATGTCGAGTGTACTATGGACAAGGTGAGTTTATCAAAAGACAATGTTTTCTCCTTTTTTTTTTTTTTTTACTTACAGCATCAACACCCTTTAATTCATTACGAAAGGCCAAACTTGTTTTTGAAGTCATGAAGAAGAAAGAGAAATACAATCAAGTCACAAGAAGAATGAACTTACTTTTTCCTTGTTTTTAAAAAAATAAAATAAAATGCAACACTCGATGCGTGATCAAGTCAATGCTTGCTTGACAGAGTATGCAGACTTGATAAAGAAATACTTTGCATTCCTATCAACAGCTGCGGATCATGTTACTTTGGACGAAGCAAATAATCCTGAACATATCATCAAGGAAATAGTCGCGCTTGAAGACAAGTTACAAAAGTCAGTTGAACAAAGTAAATAAAGACGACGACAAAGTAGAGAGAAACACAGAACCTGACATTCTTTCTAGTTGAAGAACATCAAAAGAGACAACAAAAAATCATTCAAGTCCAGGATGAGATTCATCAATACAACAAAACGCTACTAAATCTTGTACAGAAATTAAATACGAGTAGAAATGAACTCGATCAGCATTTATCAAGTGCAAAGATAGAATTAAAAGCTACAGAATATGCTAGAAAATGTAAATCGTAAGAGACATCATGTTCAACTTATTGACTCTTTTACATAGCCAACATACAATTTACTGATATACTGTCTTATGCCTCAAAGCTATCAAAATATACCTCAGCACCACCCAACTTTGATGTCCTGAACAGGGATATGAAAATGGACTTTGAAAAGCCTTATCCTGATGAAGAGCGTATGCGTAGAGGATTGCTCTACTGGCAAAACTCTTCACAGCCACATACAGAAGAACGATGTAAGGAAAAAGGAATGATAGATCCTATTCATACTCAATTTCTTTATAGTTGAAAGTTCGGATAGTGAGATGTCAGCCACTGAAGACACAACAGAGCAAAATGCAAATAGACAGAATGAAGACACGGGTGGTGACCCGTTCTGGATATTGGATCTCAACCCTGATATGCAATCATAATGAATTACAATATATTTATTTTTGTTAAGCGTTTTTAATAGTGAAATAAGGAGAATAGCTAGTATAGCTGTTATTTCCAACAATAGTCAAGACATCTACAAGATGGGGTTAGAACTGTGTGTGTTTTTTGATATCCATTATAGCTTACAGTCACTCTCTGATGTCAAATTGGTTGGAACTGTCCAGTTGTATGTTGGTGGGTTAACAGGAATGGAACCATTTTTGAGAATATTGAGGATGACAGGAGTAAGATAAGCTGCATTGCCCTTCCATAAACCAATCTTTTCGATACGAGTAGCGTTCTTGTTGAGAATAGACCATGAGATTGTAAAGTTGGATCCTCCCTTGACAACAGTCTGGTCATTGTTAGAAGGAGGGATGAACTGTACTAAACAAGACTTACATTGAGCACAGGTGAAGTAATGGCTACACCAGCATTCAGTGGTGCTTGAGCATAAACATATAAAATAGATTGAATAAGTAAAGTGCAAACAATGGCAAAGAACTTCATTTTGATATAAAAAGGAAAACTGCTGATGGTCCTTTTTTTTTCTGTCACTTTCTCACTCTTTGCTGTATTTATATGTTCTGTTTTCCACGGAAGAACGATGTTTGATGAAGTAATAAACAGCCATTTATTACTCAATTCTTACACGCACTTCTTTACAATAACCACATCGGATGCTTTTTCTTTTCTTTCTCAAATATTTCCCCTTCCCCTGTATTCCCATCCATACATGTTTTCTTTCTGTCTGTGCAAACGTCTTTTTCGTTTATACATGGTTAGACCCTCTTTTTTTTACGTTCTCAATCTATGGGCTTTATTTGTATCACCAAAATTCTGCATGTCAAAAAGAAAATACGTAATGTCTCATCCTTGGAACATATGTCTATTGTTACTCTTTCTCATCGGTTATGATCAGACAACAGCATCTTTACTCTGCGAATAGTTCTTCCTTCTTCCCTTAATTTTTTTAAAAAAAAACTTTTTTTTTTTTTTTACTCTAAACATTTACATGACATCACTGATACAGAGTACAGCGGAACATTGATCCGTGTGTCATCTGATTATTTATTTTTATCTTTAAAGTTTATCTAATCCACACTTGAGCCATGGTCACCTTGTGAGGGAATATTTAGTGTCCGCTGAGGAGAATGCTAGTTGATTTGGAGGGAATATGGTAAATGATATATTCAACTTCTCTCTTTAACTCATCACAGTATCTATTCAATGGCAAATCATTGTCATCATACCCAACTATAGAATGTGAGAAATTGGATGTCAGGTTATGATTAAGACTTACATGGATTCTCGATTTCTGCACCAATTGCTTCAATACCAAAGAGAGTAAAAGAGACCAGGGCAACAATAGGGGCAACAAGCCAGCCGAGGGATTCTACCAAGGCAAAGGGTAAAAAGAAGATATACAGCATGACTGCTTGTTTTCTAAAGTGGAATAGAGTCAGCAGATGAGAGACGATAAAGATAACCACTTACAGATGGATATTGTATGCTTTGGGAATAGGTGTATGCACAATTCTTTCAAACGCAGTCAAAGAATTAGCCAAGATATCAAGCGAATTTACTGTAACAGAAACAAAGGATGAATCAATCCTTTTTTCAGCTTTGGCCTGATTGATGAACAAGGCGATACGAAATAGGATTTCCAGAGGCAAGGATAGATCAGAGTCCCCTTGATAAGGCAAGTCCTCTGGACTTGTAAACTTGGAATGATCCAAGTGTCTCTTGATGCCTCGATGATGCTGTTGCTTAAATCGGCTAATAAGGTTTGTCTCGTCTTCAAAGTACGATTTACCCCTGCCGTTAGGGGCAGAGGAACAAGTGGGCGCGTCAGTTCCGGCAACTTCAGATGGCGATTGAACAGTTTCGTCCAACAGATGAACATCCTCGCGCTGCTCCTCTTCATCTGATAGACTAGGTGAAGCATCTGCATCCGTAAGAGATCTTTGGAGTTGTGCAGCGGTTAAATGGCAAAGGTTAGAATTGGGAAATTCCTGTTGTATTAAAGAGCGTCGAATGTTTGCAATATCCGTAGGTTCATCCGAATCCATGTATTCACCATGAGTGGCAGGCTTGACCGAGTTTTTTGAGTTGACAGATATTGCTGGATCTTTTGACAGTACGTTGACAGAGATACGACGACGACGTAATGACGTATCCCCTTCGCCTAGTAGAATGTCCTTGTGCGATGTGTTTGATGTAATACCTCCATAACTCTTTCGTTTACCACCACCTGCTCGTTTCAATTTTGCCACACTGGCTGGTTCCCAATGAGGCGGTAATAGCTCCTTTACTATTTTTTTTGGTTATTTATCAAGTAAGGGGGTGTATGCATGCATCACTTACAATCATGATAATCGATTCCGTATTCCTGACGAAGATGATGCTTTGTTGCAACAAAAAAGGCTAATAAAAGTTTAATACATCGCATTTTTGCTAAATGATCCTCATCAGTCTCTTCTGGAATATTGATCCACACTTGCCGGGCCACATTTCGGATGGTGCCCATGACCGTCTGAACCAGCTTACGACCCTCCCAGTACCGATCATAAGCAGTGTTGACGCGAAATGCAAGTAGTAAACCCAAGGCGACAGAGACGGTTCCTACTGTTGGACAAAGGTTAAGCCGCGCGTACCCTGCTTGGTTTTAATTCGAGACTTACAAACTGAGACAGGAACACTAATGGTAACAGCGAATGTGATATTAAAAAGACAGACCAGACATGAAAACATGGTTGTAACAATGATACCAGGCAACGTTGGCAGAAAGACCTATAGAAATCAAGATCAATTGATTACTCTCTCTTTAGTATGCAACCTTACTGATCCTTTCCAGCGTAAGACATCTGGCCAGACAAGTTGACGTTTGATATAAAAAGAAAAATCACCAAGCAAAGTTGGCTTCTTTAAATAAGGATAGCCTTTTGAATGTTAATGCGGTAAATTGGACATTGATATGACATTTACCCTCTACAGTGTGTGTGTTTAATGTAGGCATAAAAATAGATATTTTGTGCAAAAAAAGAAACAAACAGAAAGGTACACAAGATACACAGCTTTTTGCTGTAAATCTGCGCTTGTGTCTTTATAATTTTTTTTTTAATTTGCGCACTGCATCAAATTATTCTCCAGATTGACGTCCTTTCCCCTTTTTTTCCCACTTTATGTAGTCTGTTTCTTTTCATGCATTGAACTGTATATTTATAGTTTGGAGCTATTTTGTAATAACATTGAGTAAGCTTTTGATTTGAATCTTTTTCTAATTCAATCTTAGTCTGCCTCTTATTTCAATATCAGATGTGGTACATTGCTCGCTTTTTTATTCGTAGTTTAAAAATAATACAATAATAAAGTGTCCCCCTTTGTAGTTTCTAAACTGCATTGGTGGAATAAACGATAGGACATTTTACAATTCTTGATGAAAATGTGACACAAACCAACAATCACACTTCAATGAGCAACTGCAACTTCTCATCAGAGACTTTGGTGTTTTTTCTTCGTCTTGGAAAGCAAATCATGTACCCCCCGCGCAAAAAGACAAGACAGCCTCGGTTTATTTCACGTGCCTAGTCAGCAATTAGCTTTACAGTTTCGATATTTGCAAACTCTCTTAGAAACGCCTTCACAAAATGACATGTCGTCCTACTTATATGAATGGCTGTATTTTATTCTACAGTCATCTTGCGATTGCCCTTCTCCTCAAGTAGTACTATTGCTTACTACCTCTCGTCTTGATCGCTCGTTGACCGGACCTCGCCCTTTTTCTTGTTTATTTCAAGCTACGAATTATTGTCCACGCGATGTATCGTTGAATCTACCGTTGACTGGTGTTTGTCACATTCAAAAAGATGGTGATTTGTCATTTAGCCACTTTATTCGTGCTACAAGGATCGCAGACTTCTTTATAAAAGACTCTGCTTCTGATCTACTTCGTTATTGAAGCCTTGATGACTGCTTATATCCAAACATTCTGTTAAATACTCGTTCCGTAGTTCCTCATCGTCAGCTACAGTTCCACAGATACTCCTGGATACTCTTTGTATCAACGCATCAGGAAAATATGAACAGTTGCAAGCTGATATGGTGTCGTATTTCTACGTTTATATTAAAAGAAGATATCACTCTTTGATGTAATATACTTAATATATACTTCATACACAAGCCAAAGCCTTCTTAAATATTAGTATAATACCTTATATTAAGCCCATAACGCTGATACATAATATCTCTAGTCTGTAGTAGTTGATGACGTGTCATATGATATAATTTGCATATAAAGATCAATCCCCCTTTTGCCTTGAATCTCTTTCTTTTAATCTTTTTATGAAAAGATTAAAAGGCTAATTCTATCTTGCTATATTCTTATGCTTTCAAGGTAAACTATTTATTCATAGACAATACCACATGCTTATCTTTTGAAGCAAGCATAAATGAGGCAAGTTTTGGCGGATTTTCCCACAATGATAGCTAAAGTACTGATTACATTAAATAGATTGCTGCAGCAACTCGAGGTGGTGGAACCAGCAACAGTTCTACAAATGCTGTTAGCATTGATATTCTTGACGATCAAGTACATGAAATGTATGTTTGTTTAAGTTTGTCGTCTTGGATAAGGAAGGCGCCATTGAGGCAATGAAACTGTTAAGAAATTGTATGACATGACGAATATTTCTGACAAGTATCTGACCAAGGCTTGTCAGATGCTTATTTCCAAACTAATAAACTGTTCACCAAGTACGAGAGAGATTAGGTATATCCTGCGATGCCATCCTTTGGACACGGAAGTGTCATTCGACTTTATTGTCCGCTCGAATTTGAGTTTTATGGAGGTGGTTTGCACCTACTTGTAAGTATTTTCATTTTTACATCCTAAACAAACACAAATAAGCTAACTAAATTAAATAAACACAGTATCAACATGTTTGATAGCCCACGAAACCCGATGCAGTAGCTTCAGTTGGAAAGAAACACTGCTTTCCTTACGACAATACCAATTCTGCATAATCTGTTTCTTGATTGTAACGATCTAATAAGCATGCAATGGTAAGTATAATATTATATTCATTTCATAAACTCACAAACGACATAGGCTTGAGAAGCATACGCCTTGACGGGCGACGTAAAGCGAAATGGTGTTGCTTTTATGGTGATCAATTCAAAAGTAACACCATTATTTGTTGAACTGTCTGGAAGAATCCGCTTCAACAATGGGGCTGAAAGAGCAAGAAGTGACAAAGAGAAGCTGGTAAAGCAATTTGTTAAATTGCTGAAATTGAAGAAGATTGAGGGGTCAAAGCTCCCACGTCAATTTTATGTCAGATATCATGGTAAGATCATTATAAACCATTACATGGTATATAACTTAAACTGTACAATTAACAAAAATGCATCTTTTTAGATTTGAAGTTGTGCTTTGAATCATTAGCCTACTTGAGAGACTGCTTTATAAATCGAGTTCACTTCGAGCTTCCATGTCCCACGGCGTCCAAGGAGTTGAAGCAATTCGTATACAAGCTACTGCAGTTGTTTGGATATCGAGAAGCTCTTGAGCCATTAAAATATTATTTCACGCCTTCTGGCGGTACTTGAATAAGATATTCTTTTTCGTATAAAATGTTGTTTCTAATAATGAACCCTCCCTTGTCTCGACATAATAAAGTGTTTATTGCAGACTCGTCGATATATACTTCTCTTACACTTTAGTGTTGCACATAGGGTGCATACGTGCTGTACAAATAGCAAAAACCCGAACAAATTGACACAAGGTAAAAAAAAAAATGACAACCATACATTTGTGAAGACCAGCCATGAAGAGAATTTACCCTGCTAAACTACAAAAGCTACACACTCGAGCATATTGATATGTATGCACACAGGGCCTTATTATATCACTTGTAACATTTCCAATGGTTTTTATTTTATTTTTTCGTTTAGATTTTTATATGCACAAAGAGATTTAGCCAGAGCATGAAGCCTAAGACAAATTGACAGTTGCCGTCGGTGATTAATCTGGCTGCATCTATTTTACCTGTTCTTTTTTAAATAAAAAGAAACCGCTTTTAAACCATTAAACAGCTTAAAAGGTCGGCGGTAGCAGGTGTGGATTAAAAAAGAAAAAAAAAAACAAATATAAAACGAGATGAGAGATTAAATACTCGATAATAGGATTTAGCAGTCATGTCAAGGCTGAGTTTGTTTGTATTGTTGATGCCTCTTCTTTAATTCATCTTTATCTCGGTTAACTTGAATGCTCAAAACATTGAGACATAAGAAAAGGGAAAAGAAGACAAAGGTAGAGAAAAAGACTGCTGGTGATCTTTAGGTTAATGGATGCCTATTTAGTATCTTCAGCATCAAGAAAAAAAAATTTATGTTTAAACTGCCGAAGCGTGACCATTAAAAGGCATGGATCATCTAAAAGAGCCTGTACAAAAAGATAGCAAGAGTGTGTATATAGCTACCCTGATTTACTCAGATGAATTATAATCGACAAGTCATTGTTTATGTTTCTTTTCTATTTCAATATATAAACAAGTATAAGCATTGATTAAGCATGCTTATAAAGAAAGAGTCCTTTTTTCTGCTTCTAATCTAGTGTCACATGCACTTGCATTTGTCTGCTTTGGATCTACTGGACGTTCTTAGACATCTACTGCTTGCACTACACGAGGACTTCTGAACAAATTATTCTTATAATGACAATATTGAATTATACAAATAAATGTCCAGTTTTTAAGGAAAAAAGAGATATAAATATCGCGTCATTTTATTTTTCAACATCAATTTCTGACAATAGCATTCTCGATCGATCATAAAAGGGACGCTGCATTATTAACCATAGGCATATCATCATGTTATTCATCCTTTCCTCTGCACGAGGAGGCACACACACACACAAGATAGCTGCAAGCTCGTAATTTCGATTCTCCTTCCCCTTTTTTCTCCTTTTCCTAAAAACATTTATATAAAAACAGTACCTGAATGGCAACTGTATTTAATAAAGCTTATACAATTTATTCGAAGGAGCAAAACAATTGCCTGAAGCTCTTGCACCTTCGCATTTCAGCTGCAAAAAGGGAAAAAGTTTATGTTTAAAAATATATCATTCATGTCGTACAAATCAAAAATAGGACCTCGATGTCCAAAACTCAGCTTTTGAGAAAGGCAACTCCTTTGTGAAAGAATAGGAAGTTTTATTATGAAATCAAAAGAAAAAGTTGTAATGGGAAGCAATTTTTCTCTATTAAATTAATTTAATTAAATTATGCTGTTATTAAGAAAAAAAAAAGATGTAGAAAATTAAAAGAGGAGGGCGACGGCACCAGCAACACCAGCACCAACGATACCAGCCTTGAGAGATGAAGCACCGCTGGAAGATTTGTCAGAAGAAGTGGAGTTGCCGGCAGCAGAAGAAGAAGCAGCAGGAGAACTGGACTTAGAGGCAGCAGCAGAATTGGAAGCATTGGCAGCAGGGGCAGAGGTGGCAGCAGAGGAAGTTGCATTGTTGTTGGCTGTACCAGGAGCAGCACCGAGAATGGTAAAGTAAGAAGAGTAAGTGGATTGTCCGTTATCACCCTTGAAGACGAGAACATCTAGTGATGGGCAATTAGTTTATATAATTTTTGTAACTATGACATATGTAGCTTACAGGAAGGATTGGTCTCGACGGTAGCAGGGATGTTCCAGGTATACTGAGGAGGGTTGACTGGAATAGGAGCAGAGAGGATATTGGGAGTGTAGATCTCTAAATTGGATGATTGACCCTTCATCAAAGCAATGGAGCTGATGGTCTTTGCGTTGTTGTCATTGACAATCCTATCGAAAATCATATTAGCCATCAGTTACATCGTTCAATCTAATTCTCTCTTACCAAGAAATGGTGTAGGGTTGACCAGCAGTGAGAACTTCCTATTAAACGAGGCATTGAGTTCACCCTGTTTTTGTTGATCTATGTTACTACTTACACCCAAGCTAGGATGAGTGGTGGCAATACCAGCATTGGCAGGAGCAGCGGGAGCAGCAGAAGCGGAAGTTTGAGCACAAACAGCAGAAATAGCAGTGGCAAAGATAGCAGCAATAGAGAACTTCATTTTACGATTAAGAAAAGGAAGAAAGACGAAAAAAGAGGAGACACTTTTTAAATCCTTATAGAACCTTTTTTCTCGAAAAAAAAATTAATGTGTAACAAGAAGTGCACAAACTGTCTGTGTTCATCATTCGACCAATCAGATACATAGAAATTAAATTCATTCAAAGTCGAACCCCGCCATTCGACCAAAGGTCACAGGCACGAGAAAGCATCTGTTTTGACTATTACTTGTGTCCCATCTATCTGGTGCTTGTTCTCTGTTTATCTTGCCTTTTTCATAGTGCACATAATGAATCAAAATTCATTAATTTAGATGCAATACTTTATAAAACTGATGTTAAATTAACAGATCCAAGGTTCAACAGTTCTAAATGGCATGTAGAATGGTATCTCATCGAAGCTGACAACGATGTGTTTCTATTAACTTTTGTAATAGTTAGTACAGTTATTGGCGCATGAATCTTTTGTTTATTCTGTCAAGATGCTTGAAATGAGTGGGGCTGTCTATTGCTAAAAAAAAAAGACACTTATAGCAAATCCTCGGTGAGGCAAGAAAACAATTTAATATGATCATCATTTTACTGTGCAACTTCATCAAGCTTCTATTTTTTTAATTATAATGGTGTGTTGTTACCGAGTTTTCTATACCGATACTAAAGAATATTCCATCCCATTTTATCCTATTTGTGACGTAGAAATCATTTTCTAGACAGTCTAGGTCGATGATGCCATCTGTTAAGGAATTTTTGTTGGCAACAAACATACTTGATGAACCTTTTCAAGCACTGTTGTCTTTAGAAGGTTTGTGGGGTGATTCTGTCAGATAAAGTCTTAAGATCCATATTTAAATAACGCGTCATAATGCACGATAGTACTAGGGTTATATAGAAACTTAAACTCTGTAAATAGTAATTCTTCATGATAAAAGTAGATTCGTCAGTAACCTTTTCAAATACGCAAAAGATAATGATATCATGAAATCTTAAAGCAAAGGATTGACGATATGCTTTATTCTTTTTATGTCAAGAAATGTCTAGTTTTACTTTAAAATCTCGTCTACAACATCTCAAAGTAGGCACTTTTTAAAACAAAAGAATAAGCTGCTATTCAATCTGAATTAGGCAGTAAAAAAGCACCAGCAAGATCAATTCAACAGGATGATGAAGCAAGGTAAATATCAACACAATCAGTTAAAATGTGCTCGTTGCCATCAGAG
Source organism: Rhizopus sp. PT2906 (assembly GCA_025529335.1). Lineage (NCBI taxonomy): Eukaryota > Fungi > Mucoromycota > Mucoromycetes > Mucorales > Rhizopodaceae > Rhizopus > Rhizopus sp. PT2906. The sequence continues at coordinate 2,941 of JAMYHX010000237.1, read as the reverse complement.
ATAATGTTTCTATGGTGTTACAACCGATCAGATCAAAATTGTGCGTCAAATTGGAGCGTTGCTAGCAACACTTTTGAAGACTATTGTTGGCAGAAGCTAATTCGTATCTTGTATGTAGTTTTGTTGCAGTGGTTAAGAAAACAGCAAAACAATATAGAAAAGGACTGTATTAGATTTATAAGAATGAATTTAAATTCACTAGTTCCATGCGTTCATTATATTATCAATTATTTGATTATAAGCCGCCTTTCTCTATTTACACTGCTTGTACACTATCACTGTTGACAACTAGATTTTCAATAACCGATAGCTACGTTTCGACAGCCGACAGGACTGATTGTACAACCCGCAATGGTCAATGTTGGCTGAAGTAAAGATTGAGGATGAATGGTTACCTAACACAGGTACACCAAACAATGATACTTGACAGGTTGTTTATATTTGTCATCATTCCTTCAAGCACACTTCATACATGGTTTGAAAAGATACAAGAAAGGAGCGATCATAAAAAATTTTAATCTTCTGTGTTTCTGAGAATAAAGCGCGGTTAGAAAGACTCGTCCACATCCTTGGTTTCTCATAACATAGCTCATTATTGTAATATATAATGCCTAGTTTCAATCTCTGATTATTATTCAGGAAATAGAAACATTCAAAAAAAGGCTTTACAACTGTCCAATTTAAGTTAAAGGACTGCACTATACTGCTATGACATAAAAAAGAAAGGAAAAAAAAACCAAGTAACGCCGTTACTCCGCTCACGCACACTTACACACCCATTTACATAAACAATCGTCCTATTTTCTACCCTTTGTACTTTTTTTTTTCTTAATCATGTCTTCGCCTATTCAACCTCCTCCAAATATACGGTAAATGATGATATATAAGTTAAAGGCAGTCTAGCTAAACTTGTCTATTAGGTCTCCTTCGGGCACTTCTCAGACAACGGCAGCAGCAACCTCTGTAGGGGCAACAGCAACAGTAGCAGTGGTATCTCCATATGCTCATCATCTCCCACCTCCCAATTTACCACCTGCTAATACAGCAACTACAAACGGAGCTTTACCTCCACCACCCAGGGTAACAGAATTACCTTCTATTCTCTCTCCCCCACACGGCACTTCACCTTCGGCATTTAGTAATTCAGCACCACAGCAATCTCAAGTACAACAACCGCACACAACTCTACCACCACCTAGTTCACTTGCATCGGAATCTACCGTCTTGCCTTTACCACCACCATTAATCCCATCGCGTACATCAACCCCTCCTTTTACAGAACGTAGACCTAGTATTGTCCGTACCCCAGCTAATCCACCTCCCCCTCCACCTTTTCAACCAGCAGCACCCCCAGCAACACAACAACAACAACAACAGCAACAAGCAAGCTCTCCTCAAAGTGGAGGATATAGACCACTGAACGTACGAGACGCATTGACCTATCTTGATCAAGTCAAGGTGCGATTCTCTGACCAGCCGGATGTTTATAACCGATTCTTGGACATCATGAAAGATTTTAAGAGCCAAACGTATGTTTTAATAATGAAATAATTTCATAATAGACCGACTAAAAAAAGCTTGTTATAGTATTGATACGCCAGGCGTGATTGAACGCGTCTCTGCACTATTCAAAGGCCATCCAACACTCATTTCTGGTTTCAATACGTTTTTACCACCAGGTTATCGCATCGAGTGTTCTACGGATCCTCGTGAGCCTGATCTGATTACAGTCACAACACCTAGCGGCGTTACAACGACAACAGGACGACGATTGCCAGATCAAGAACATCATTTCCCCCATGGACATCATCCTCACGTTCCTCCACCACAGGCTTATTATCCTTATAGTCAGATGCATCATCCATTACCTGTACCTCCTCCCAATACAGCCGTTCCACCACAAAATTTGATGCCTCCTTATCGTTCAGCGGTTATGCCACCACCACCGACAGTGCCTCCCATTCCACATCACCATCAACAGCAGCAGTCATTACCTCCACAACAACAACAAACTATGCCGTCACAACCAATGATGGTTCCTCCACGTCATGCGAGTCCTTCACGCCAATCGGTTGTAGATGATGACGAATCACCTCTGGAATTCAATCATGCAATCAACTATGTCAACAGAATCAAGGTATACTCCCCTTTTAAAAGGGATCATGGTTTACTTATCTTTCTTTGTAGACCCGATTTGCACATGATCCAGATACTTATAAACAATTCTTGGAAATTCTTCAAACATATCAAAAGGACAATCGACCCATTCAAGAAGTAAGATATTTCTTATTTAAAAAAAAGGGGGGCACGTATTCATATTTCTAGGTCTATGCTCATGTTCAATATCTGTTCAATGGCGCACCTGATCTATTAGACGAGTTTAAACAGTTTTTGCCTGATTTCACAGGACAATCAGCAGGCAGTCTATTTGACTCAATATCACACAGTGGATCTAAACGAAGTGTTGGCACAGGTGGCTCAGTGTCCCAAAGTATGCTTCCACCCGGTAAAAAGAAGCGAACGAATAATGTAAGACAAAAGAGAAAAGAAAAAAAAAGCAAGATATTGAACCCTTCTTTATAGATGATCAAGAGACCCAAATACAAGTCAGATGTAGACCCATTCAGCTTTTCGAATTTTGATCCCGCAAGACCATCCGTGTCAACAGAAGAGATTGAGTTATTTGAACGCATACGTAAGCACATTGGTAATAAACCATCCTATGAAGAGTTCCTCAAGACCTTGAACTTGTACACACAACAAATTGTGGATATGGATACACTGGTCGATCAGGTGTCTATCTTTATTGGTAACAATCAAGAACTGTTTGAATGGTTCAAGAATATGATTGGATACGAGCCGAAAGAGAAGCCTATTGAAAAGCCGACGACGATCATACCCAAACCAGACCTGAATCTCTGCAAGACGACGGGAAATCCTC
>JAMYHX010000236.1:0-62457 GCA_025529335.1 Rhizopus sp. PT2906 | reverse complement strand
AAACGTCATACTAAAAGTTATGGGTTGGCGACGATGACACTAAACAGGATATACAGTACTACATAACATTATCAAAAATAAACTTGTCGACACCAGGATTTGAACACGAGACCTTGCGCCTGGGAAGCACACGCCTTAACCATTCAGCCCAACCACCAAGGGCCGACTTTTGATTTTTAGCAGTGAATTAGCTTCAAAAATCTGAAACATTAGCATTAAAAAAATTACACTAACTGCAAAAAATGGGATATTTCCGGATACTTGTTTTTGGATTAAAGTTGAGCATCTCAGGTACATCGGCGCATAATTTTTTCTTGATGTTATTCAGTAAAAATTAAAAGTTGAGCAGGAATGAAATATTGGACACAGGTTTTAAGTAGGACAGACCTAGCAAGACTTAAAAGTAGTAGTTCAAATCCTTACTATTTACTGAAAAAAATGTATACAATTTCAATAAAGGAGAAAAAACATAAAAATATATAACTTTAAATTCCATCAACAATGTTATATTAGTTGTTTTCACTTGCCATGTGTCATGTCTTATAGGCAAAAATAAATTATTCAAAACTATTTGACAACGGCAAATTGGAGAGTTTCAATGCTATACTAATCTTATATTATACATTGTAAAATAAAAAAGCATTTCCCTAGTTTGAAATTGCATGCTTTCAGATATATACATATTTTGCATAATAGCATGATGAATTAGAGAAGTAAAATATTAGAATTGAAGGCTCCACTGTAAGCCACATTTATTTTCAATGCAGTCACCGTATTTTTTTTTTCTTTTTGACAATTCTGATAATGAAAAAAAAAAGCATTACAAGATAGGGGCAACATTCACTCTTTCATCACTTGAAAATACATATAATTAGATATCATGAGTGGTTTACTGTCAACTCAACCCAAAGTCGAAAGTCATTTAGAGGACTTGTTCAAAAATTCTGTAAATATTGCAAATCTTGATATCCAAATAAAATATTGATTAAATTTTTTTTAGGCTGGTAAAAGTGAAATTGCTGTCAAGCCTATTCTCACCGAGGAAGTTGTAGCCAATGCAACAAAAAAGACAAAGAGTCATGGAAAGAAAGATGCCAACAAAGCATTTATGGGGTTCAAGAAGGCTAGAGAATTAATCGCTGCCACTCAAAAGGTATAGCTGGCAAAAAAAAAAAAAAAAAAAAAAAAAAAAAAGATTTATAACATAGGGTACTAACATGGAAACATATTTTTTAAGAGAAAAGCAGATGAGTTAGAAGCAGAGACTAAAAAGAAAGCCAAGAAGGTTATGACTACTGAGGAATTAGCAGAGAAAGAATTAAGAACCGTTTTTGTTGGTAATTTGCCTGTCGAATGTATTGAAAAGGTAAAAACCAAATGGCACAAATTTTAATCATAAAATTTTACTTAATTTTTCAAATGTTTTATAGGAAGGTTATAAGCAATTAGAAGCAAGATTTAAAGAGTGTGGAAAAATTGAATCGATTCGTTTCAGATCAGTTGCTTTTTCAGAGCCTATGGATCGTAAATCAGCATTTATCGCTCGTAAGCTTCACTCATCTCGTGATGTATTAAACGCCTATATTGTCTTTAATACAAAGGAAGCAGCAGACAAAGCATGCAAATTGAACAGTGTTGTATTCATGGATAAGCATTTGCGTGTGGATGGAGCATCAAACGACAAACAACATGATCGTAAAAGATCAGTATTTTTGGGTGGATTACCATTTGACACAGAAGAAGAGGAGCTTTGGGAATTTTTCAAGGATTGTGGAGACATTGAAAGTGTAAGAGCTGTCAGAGATTCAAAGACTAATGTTGGTAAAGGCTTTGGATATGTTCAATTCCTTGATCGTGACAGTGTGGATGCAGCATTGGCATTAACTGATAAAAAGTTTCGTCCTAAAACCAAGATTCGTATTCAACGTTGTAAAATACCCGTATCTGAAGGTGGTACCAGAGATGTCAAAAAGAAGGGCAAAAAGAACACTCAAAACCGCAAACCTTCTGGTAAATCTGGTAAGCTGATACCTAGCCCCAAGAGATTAGAAGGTACTCGTGCTACTAAAGATGATGGTAAAAAGTTCAAGATTGTCAAAACCAATAAAAAGGCCAAAAAAGGTGGAAAGAAATAAGCTGAAACCAAAAAAAAAAAAAAAAAAAAAAAAAAAAAAAAAAAAAAAAAAAAAAAAAATTCATTAAAATATTCATGTCAAAATGCAAAATAAAATAAAATAAAAAACTTTCTCTTTTTCTTTTAATTAACAATGTCTGTCTTGGATTGCAAAAAGGCCAATCAATATTTATCTGAATATGAGCATAAAGATGGTTTAGCCATTGAAGCTCTTATGGATGAGCAACTTAGCGGTGGTTTGACATATAATGATTTCTTAATTCTTCCTGGTTTCATTAATTTCGATGCTAATAAAGCTGCTCTTGATTCTAAGATTACAAAAAATATTACATTAAAAACACCCTTCTTGTCTTCTCCAATGGATACTGTCACTGAAACTGAGATGGCTATCTCAATGGCTGTAAGTTTTTTTTTTTTTTGTAAATGTCAAGTAGAAATTTGTTATTTAGAAACTAAAAACTGCGTAAAATTTGTAGTTGTTAGGCGGTATTGGTATCATTCATCACAATTGCGATGCTAAAGCTCAAGCCGATATGGTTCGTAAGGTCAAGACCTTTGAGAATGGTTTCATTGTTGATCCTGTTGTTCTTTCTCCTACCAATACTGTCGCTGAAGTAAAGACCATTAAAGAACAACACGGATTCTGTGGGATTCCCATTACAGGTAACACAGCATAATTTATGAGGGAGGAAGGGAGAAAATGGGCGTGAGTAAATAATCTAAACTTTAATTTTTTTTTCTTTCAACAGAAAATGGTCAAATGAACGGCAAATTGGTCGGCATTGTTACTGCTCGTGATATTCAATTTCATAAAGATAATCAATCTTTACTCAAGAATGTTATGAGCACTGATTTAGTGGTTGCTAAGAAAGGCATTACTCTTCATGAAGCTAATGAAATTCTTCGTTCTTCAAAAAAGGGTAAATTACCCATTGTTGATGAAGAAGGTAGACTTGTTTCTTTATTATCTCGTTCTGATCTTCTCAAGAACCTTCATTTCCCTTTGGCTTCCAAGTCTGCTGATTCCAAGCAACTTTTAGTTGGTGCTGCCATTGGTACTCGCCCTGATGATAAAGATCGTCTTGCTTTATTGGTTGAAGCTGGCCTTGATGTTCTTGTTTTAGATTCTTCTCAAGGCAATTCCATTTACCAACTTGATATGGTTCGTCATATCAAGGAGAATTACTCTAAACTTCAAGTCATTGCTGGTAATGTTGTTACTCGTGAACAAGCTGCTAATTTGATTGAAGCTGGTGCTGATGGTATTCGTATTGGTATGGGTTCTGGCTCAATTTGTATTACTCAAGAAGTTATGGCTTGTGGTCGTCCTCAAGCTACTGCTGTCTATCGTGTTTCTGAATTCTGTCGTCGTTTTGGTGTTCCTACCATTGCTGATGGTGGTATTGGTAATGTTGGTCATATCGTGAAGGCTTTGGCTTTAGGCGCTAGTGCTGTTATGATGGGTGGTCTCCTTGCTGGTACCACAGAAACTCCTGGCGATTATTTTTACCACGAAGGTCAACGTCTCAAGCGTTATCGTGGTATGGGTTCTATTGATGCCATGAGCAACAACTCTGGTGGTAAGGAAGGTAATGCTGCTACAAAACGTTATTTCTCTGAAGGTGATGCTGTCAAGGTCGCTCAAGGTGTTGTTGGTAATGTTCTTGATAAGGGTTCTGTTCGTAAATATGCTTCTTATCTCATTACTGGTGTTCAACATTCTCTTCAAGATATTGGTTGTGAGTCTGTTACTCAATTCCATAAGGATGTTTATGCTGGTAATGTTCGTTTTGAAAAGAGAACAGCTGCTGCTCAAATGGAAGGCGGTGTTCACGGCCTTCATTCTTTTGAAAAGAAGCTTTTCACATCTTCATAAATTATATATTTTGTTTGTTTTTAAATTTCATTTACTTTTTGTAAAAGAAAGAGCATAGTATACTATATATACTACATCACTTTTACATCTTTTATCTCATTTTACCATTTAGTCTGTCTTTTTACAGTACAATAAATATAAATATTTACTCAGTTTTGTCTCAAACCGATAACATTTACATTTTTCTTAACAGTATATGGCTGGCATTAACCGTATTTACTTTTTTAAAAACAATTTAAATGAATACCAAAACATAGGCATAGCTAGGTATGCGTAGTATATGAATTCATATTTGCAATAAAGTACAGCACACTTTTTCTCTTGCTGAAAAACTCCTGGAACTGTATAAATGCGTTTTTTTGTAACCAAAAATAGCAAAATACGAAATTTTCAATATTTCATTTAAAACCAAAATTTCATTCACAAATAATGAATTTAGACCTCTATTGTTAACATATAACTAGGCTGAACTCAATAAGACAATAGAAAATGTATTTTCTAATGAAACCACAATATTCTTATTTGGACTGACATATTTAAAGCCTTGAAATTCAATGCAAGCAAAAATTCGATAATTTTCTAGCATTTGCCATGAGATATATATATTTTAAACTAATCCATATCTTCAAATTAAACAAAGCCATTTGTATATTATATATATATAATTCGTTTATTTTTGCGCGCGTGTGTTTGTGTTTGTGTTTGTGTATGTGTGTGTGTGTGTGTGTGTGTGTGTGTGTGTTTGATCCATTCATAATATATGTTTTTAATCTCTTGCAGGACTTAAACTTCTATTGCGTCTACGATCACGTCTATCACGATTATCGTCATTTGTTGAGGTAGGGCCCTTGATGAAAGCGTAATCGACCTTGATGGTTTCTCCAAGATATTTTGTATCATTAGCCTCTGTAATAGCAGATTCTGCTTCCTTACGTGCTTCATATTCAATGAATGCATAACCCTATAATGAGTTTATTAACCAAATCAGAATATATAAAAATTCCAAAATTTCAGCATTTTACCTTGACATAACCTGTACGTCTGTCCAAATTTAAATGAATATTTTTAATTGTGCCATATTCCATGAATCTCTCTCCCAAAGATTCTTCGTCAGTTTCCTCATGAAGTCCACGAACAATAACAATCCAGCCTTCAATAGCTGAAATAAATAAATAAATAAGTAAAATCAATTTCGATAATTGAACGTTCGTTAATAAGACTTACAGCGAACAGGTTCTAATTCTTCATCCATTGCATCTCCTCTGCCAGCACGTCGTAAAGAGCCTAATAGAATTATTAGATTTAATACTAATTTGATTGATTTGATTCCATACTATCATTGTTGGAAAATCCTCTTCCTTTGACTCGAACATCTAATGTAGCGCGTATTTAAAATATCATGTAAATATCAAAACTTTATATATATATATAATTATTTACCATCATCAATATTCATTCTTTCAGGTGAGTGAGACATGGTTGCAATTATATAAAGTATATGTTGAGTAAAGAGTTTTTTTTGTTTTGTTTTGCTTTTGACCTGGAAACAAATATTTAACATGACGTTGAAGAACGAATGCCAAAATGTTTCGAGAAAGCTGGTCACATCAAAAGTAGCAAATATTATATGCCATAATTAGTTCTCAAAGGATTTTAAAACAAGAAGTGAATGCTTTGATAGTATTAAATAGTGTAATAATGGGTAACTTATAACTTGTGCTTTACATATACAATTTTTTATTGTACCATTTCAGTAATTTTTTTGATTGTTAAAATCTCAATATTCAAAATACTTTTGACTTTTTTTATACTGAACATGCTGATCACTTTATTAATGGATTTAATTTTAATTTTGTATGAAAGAGATCACTTGCTAAATGTCAATAATGCACGTCCATCTTTAGAGACTTGCACGCTTTTTCTTTGGACATTTATTAAATGTCTTGATGATGCCAACATACGTCTATTGTTAGTAGTATTGCTGTTGTTGCATTGCTGTTGGGGTTGTTGTTGCTGCTGTTGCTGATGTATTTCTGTCGATACTTCATCCTCCAAAAAGCCATAATTATCATTTTCAAATTGCTGAATCTGACTTTTAGACATCATATCTGGATCAATTTGACATTTTTCTGATTGAGGGACTATAACAAAGTCTAAAGTATTTAACCGTTTTAGTATAAAAGTCATGCAAATAGCATGCTTTTTTTTTTTTTTTTTTTTTTTTTTTTTTTTTTTTTTCCCCCCTTTTTTTTTTTTTTTTTTTTTTTTTTACTAATCTTAATCTTTTCAGGATGGTCCAGTAGACCCTAAACAAAAGAGAAAGGCACAGAACAGAGCGGCTCAACGAGCCTTTCGAGACCGGAAAGAGAAACATGTTGCGGAATTAAAAGCACGTATTGCGGAGCTTGAAGCGCTTACTGCTACCAAAGATGAAGACCTGATTAAAGAAAATCAGCAGCTAAAAGAAATGCTGAGACAGCTGCAAGAAGAAAATTATGCATTAAAAGGAGCTCAATTTACATTTCAATTTCCCGTTCATACAACAAAAGAAAATCATCATCAGTTATCACCCAACAGAAGTGACAGCAGCGGAAGTCATGGAGGCAATAGCTTTAGTAGTAACAGTAGGAGTAACAGTAGTAGTGGCAGCAGCAGTAGTGGTAGTGGCACAGAAGATGGTACAAGTTCATCTGCTGAGCAAGCGTCACCCCTGTCCAATAATAATGAAACACCTTTATTTAATGCTATCGAACCTATTCAGTTTGGTCTTATTGATGACCAATCTAATTTGTTCAATCAAGCTTCTCTCACCGTGGGTAACGACCTGCTGATTCATGGAAAAGATGACTTATTTACAAATTATGGCATGCCAAACACTAATAATAATAATAATAATAATAACAATACAACAACAACAACCGCAATCGATGACTTTTTGTTCCCGAATGAAGATCTATCCGGGCTATTCGGTGACGTCGATCTCTTTGGTCTTGACATGGCACAACAATTTGGATTACCACAAGTGTCTACTATAGCATCACCAGCCGACAAGAAGCAACGCTTCATTGAAAAATTAAGAAAGGCTAAAGAAGAAGGCAAATATTTATACGACTTTCATCAAGAAATTCAACAAGAAATGCCAGACTTTAACCTGGATGCCTTGTGTGATGATCTTAAAAGGAAAGCTCAGTGTAGCATGGCATGTCATACAATCACCGAGAAAGAGGTGGACGCCATCAGTTCATGTCTTGATAAAAACCCAACCCTCAACATTTTTTAATACTTCAATCCTTGAATGTGTGCATTTTATATCATATTTTGTCATTGTCATCTCTTTTTATATATAAAGGAAAAACTTTGTTATTTATTTTTTATCAGTGATAAACACAATAAAAAAAAAGAAAAAAGAAACAAGCTTAATAGATGACTCGTTTGTCCATTTTAACGACAATTGGAGGTTCATGCGTATTAGGTCTTGATATTTCTGCCAATTCTCTGCCTGCACTCCATGTCCCACCTTGAATAAGTTGGCTAAGTGAAAGTAATTTTTTGCTTAATCTAAATGTCTGTCGAACTCGTTCTGCTACCAAATCAAGATAGGCCACCGTCAGAGCACGCCATTCAGTGACGACAGGATCCGACATATCAAACATCGGAGCAACTTCAATCTTGGGTTGATAGGGAAGTAATGAGTTGGCAAGATAGTTTTGTATACCACGTTCGTAATCTTTAGGCTTCAGTGTAATAAACCCAGTATCAATAAGGAGACCACCATTGCAGTAATCCGGAAGGGGTGTCAACAAGTCGGTTCCTTCGATGGTAGCTCCCAATAACTTCTCCATTGGTTCAATCACGGAGTAGACGATCCATTGTGATAACTTGTGGAAGGGCACGTAATGATCTGTTCCCGTTGGATTACTTTGGTTAGGGTTGAGTAGTGCTGCGCATGGCCAAACATCGCCATATCCTTTTGTGCCACCAATGTTTTCCTCCGACGCCCAGAGTTCTCCCATTTCTTGCACAACGGGCCAGATGGTTTCGATACTGATGAGTGGACCCTTTTTGGTCTTGATCGTTGTAGGATGATCAAACAGATAGTCTATTTAAGGAGTCAGCACGGCCCCCCTTTTTTTTTTTTTAAGAAAACGCTTATATACACTTACCAATCATGTTGCCCGGTCTACGAACGGCATCTTTTCCAAAATAGTCTGTACGGTTCTTTAGGGCATGGCCAAGGTTGACAAGTATGTCATATCGCTCTTCAATACCCACGAAGGAGTTTGTTTCATTAAATTGTAAACCATTATGTAAAGTATCAAGAGTTAACCGACTGAGGGCCTCAGAGTCAACTCGATGAGGCTGAGAAGGGTCACTGGAGAAGGTTCCCTTGAGGAACATGTCTAGTATAGCAATAGCGATACCATCCTTTCGCTTGAACACTCTACCCGTAGATTGCTCGATATAAGTCCAGGTTTGGCAAGGCTTCACATCCATAAGACAGGCAATGACAAGGATATCAATCAGTTTTCTTGTTTGCTCCATGTTATCAAGACCTAAGGTAGCCCACTGCTGAATGAGTTGGTTCAGACGAGGCTTACCACCCACATCAAAATGACGCCATCGACCATAGACGGGAATATCAGAAGGAGTATCGTAATCACGCTTGATAACAGAGATGACATATTGAACCATTTCATCCAGTTTTGATTGATCAATATCAAAGTGTTGTAAACGATTACGACTGGCTGCTTCTTGTACTTTATAGCATCTTTCACGTACGGCGTTTAATCCCAAGAGAAATTCTGTGTCGTTATTGTTGTCATTAATACTATTAGTCATGTTGGTCATGAAGGGAGCCATACTATTATAACATAAAAGAAAAGAAGAAGAAAGGAAAGTTTAAAAGTGAAAAAAGGGGAGAAGAAGAACAAGGTTTATAAACACGTTTTATGATTGAATATAAAGTCTGTGTAAAGTAACTCAAGTTTAAGGGGTAATCAAAAGGTTGGCCACACAGAAATTATCTCTCCCTATTTCATGGGAGTATGATCAGTGTGAGCTTATTATAAAGTTTAATCCAACTTTGATATTCGTTAAGGAGCTTTTTTTGAACTCCCTTTTACTGTGAAACCTACTCCCTGTTTGCATGAAAATATATCACTGTAAATATCACAGTACCAACTTTTTTGTTATGGAAACAGAGATCATAGTTATCTTATGTCACCCTTCCCTTATTACTAACCGTGGTATATAGCGGTTGAATTATCAACTTTAAACAAAAGAACTAAAAAGAACATGTATCCATAACTGGTAATGCTTTCTGTCTTTCAATAAAGTTAAAATTGCACAATAATTTTCGCTGTCACATCTATCAAAAGAAGTTCTCTGTGTGATGCAAAGATTATCTATTTATCCACTAAAATGGAGAAGCACGTAACAAAGTATATGATCACAACCGACACTTCTTCTGTCGAAGCAATAGAGGCCACTAAACAAGTCACTTCATGTAAAACTCATATCTTTATTATTGTCGTAATTTATAACAATTACACATGATAGATATCAATCAAGGTTCTGTTCAAGAAAATTTATTGCAACTGATTCAAACATTAGGCGAATACTTGACAAATGACGATGGCTTCGTTCGAGCAAAAGGTAACAATATAACCCTTTACACGAAAAAAAAGGGGAAAGAGGGATACTTACGACACTCCTTTATATTCCTAATTTAGCCACGGGATTGCTCTCAGCTAGTCTAATGGAATGTCGTCAAGAGGATATTAACGAATCAGCTGGTAACAGTGTAACCAGTGGCAACTAAAGAAAAATACACTGATACTTTTCACAGTCTCTGTCTTGGTCGATTTTTATTGTGATAGATTATCAGACAAGACCTGCGTTCAACACTTACTGGACGGATTATTTGCTTTATCAGGCTATTCTCACTTTACGAGCAGTAATGCTGTTTCAGTCACCAAAAGGTTTATAGTTATTGTATTTCTGTCTCATTCTCTTTACTAACATGCGCATGAATCCACGGTAATAGGATCATGGAGCACGTTGATGTGCAGACGTTTCCTCAGAGTACACGAAATGCGGCTTATAGAGTTGTGGATCGGTTGATCGAAAAACATGCAGGTGCACTCAAATCGATCAACAATGAGTTTATCTTTGGATTCACTCGGATCCTCGATGGCGAAAAGGATCCTCGTAATTTGATGCTTGCTTTTAAGATTGTAAAGGATATTGTCGATCGATTTGACATCTCGACTCATGTGGAGGTAGATTCGCTTGTATACTATAGAAATGTTAATAACAGCAACTAGGATATATTCGAGGTAACCTTTTGTTACTTTCCCATCACCTTTAAGCCACCTCCAGATGATCCATATGGTATCACCGCTGAAGACTTAAAAGTGAGCCTAAGGTAAGTCATGAACCATCAAGGCGGTACAACAATTGACACCTAATCTCAACAGACATTGTTTGGCATCCACACCACATTTCGCCAAATTTGCTGTTCCCTTAATACTCGAGAAACTTTCATCAACATCTGGGAGCGCTAAAAAGGATTCAATGGAGACATTAGCTGCCTGCGCGCCAGTATATGGAGCAGCCTCGCTTCTACCTCATACACATGAAATCTTTAGATCACTCAAGCTCGAGGTATATCACGCAACAGATAATAGTCTAGAAGACGCGGCCATTGTTGCCATTCGATCCGTTGTGGGGGCTTTGAGCACAGGCCTATCCAACCAGGACGGTGAACCAACGGAGAGGGCCTTGAAGCCACTCATTGACGATTGCATTGGAACCCTGAAGGATCCAGACATGAAAGACAGTAAACAGACAGGCCGTATTTTACGTGCAGCTGCATCTGCTTCAGACCCTGCATGCCAATACATTGTAGATATCGTAGTGCCTTTAGTGCTCAAGCAGATCCGTGAAACCAATGTGGCAGTTCTGAAAAAGGCAAATCTGGATATTTTGATTGATTTGTTGGAAGCAAGCAAAACACTGTATGGTGTAGCTGATGAAAGTGGATCGGGTAAAGTCTAACATGGTCTAATGAAAGGGATGACTTATGCGTGTATTTAGTGGATCAAGACTTTGTATCTCCCTTGGTTCAGCACAAGGAACGTTTCTTTGGTATCTTTGAGTCTTGTTTAACAGCATCGAACGAGTACAACTTGCTGCGTCTGTCGGGTCTTAATGGTATTAAACTTATGGTGCTTTCTAAAGAGTATCTAACACCTAATGAAATCGGCTTGGCTGTACAATCGTTCAACAAGATACTCTTGGATCCAGTCGAGGATGGAGAGCTCCGAAAGGCTGCTCTTGATGCACTCTGTGCCACATCACACATCAACAGCTTGTATATTATTGAACAGACACTGCCTGCCTTGATGGCCAAGCTACCCGAAGATCAAGAGGTGGCTCAACAGGATAGTTATGTTTTGACAGCTCTCAAGTCTATCTGTCCTACTGAATCCGTTTACATTCATGCTGCACCATTACTCTTGCAAAAACTGGATGCTATCTGTCAACAAGGCAAAACTCAAGTTGAATATGCACAGGCAATTGCCTCTGTGATTTTAAATATTTTGCAAACAAAGGCTGCCGAGAGTCACGCTGACCTTGCAAAGGAAATACACACGATGGTGCCTTATATTTTTAGAAAAGTCATTGAAGCCAGTTTGGATACGTCTGATAGCCTCTATCTGGATCCTCAGCTCCTACAGACACTCTCACTTATTGTCATTACGATCTTGATCAAAGCCGATAGCAGGTAACAGATAATTCATTGCATGTTTTATGCCATGTGTTCTCATTCCTTGATAACAGTGAACAAAGGGTCTTTATGGACATGATATTCAAATCCTTTGTACAAGGCGATCTGGTAGAGTTTATGCATACTCAAGGCCAATTCAAGCCACTTGATCCAACTGCACCAGAGGGACAGCAAAGAACAGTTCAGTTGTTTTCAGCAGTGATTTGCTCATTAAGAAAGGACGTGGCATTGCCAGTGTCGAGCATGGAGGACTTTTTGAACACGATGGTGACTTTGGCCTTGAGTTCAGATATTCAGACGACAAGTGTATCAAGAATGATTGGTTCATTGATCAACAAATGGAAAGACAGTAAGTAGCAGCTTTTTTCTTTTCTTGCAATGCAAATACTAATGGTTATATATTATATAGATAATGCCTTAACAGAGTATGTAAAGACTACCTCATTGCTCTTGCAGGATACGACAACTCAAAACCCTCGTGCACTTGAGGTCTATCTGTGGATCACCAAGGCTCTCATTTTACGTGCTCACCCATTATGTTATGAATTGACAGACAAGGTGATTGAGTGGTGCGGACTCAGTATTCAGGGTGTTGCACATGGATTCGACATTCTCGTTGGAGACGATGTCTATGCATTGAACAAGTCATTATTTGCAACCGTGACGGTAAGTGGATGGGGTATATGTGTGGAAGGACTGAAAATAGTAATTAATGATATTTCATAGCTTTTGTACAAGCAGAGATTCTTCAGTTACAGTTTACCCAAACTCATTCAAGGTTATCACTCTGCCCAACCAGACATCAAGCCTAATTATTTGATCGCTCTATCATTTTTACTAAAGAACGTACCCAAGCAAATTTTGCTGAATGAGCTTCCACCGGTAAGTGTGTGTGTGCTTAAGAGATAGTGTTACTGATTTAATGATTTTTTATAGCTTATTCCACTTTTGATTCAATCACTCGAATTACCTGATACAACCCTACGGGTGTCTACGCTCAACACTTTCAAACTAGCTGTAACTGAAGCACCCGAGACTATTTCTAGCCAAGTCAGCATGATCCTTCCTTCACTTCTCGGCATCCTTCAGGATCGTTCAAGCTCTATCCAAGCACGTGTGGCTGTACTAAATTGCTTATCTGAGTTCCCTACATCACTTCCCAAAGACGTATTGAAGCCACACGCTCAATCCGTATTATGGAAACTAAAGGTTGCACTGGACGACCGAAAGAGAATTGTTAGGAAAGAAGCAGTAGATTGTCGATCAAAATGGTTTGTGATTTTATAAATAAATAAAGTGTTTATTTATGATAGAAGAAATTAAAAGTTAATAATAATCATTTACATTAAAAAAAAAAAGAGAGAGGTTTGGGAATAACTATCATCATATTAAAAAGAAAAAGGATGGTACAGTAGATAGTATTAAAGTAATAAAAAGCCAGCTTCCTATTTACACGACATCAAAAAGTTTTTAGACTTGTTCCTTGGTGTCAACGACAGAGGCTTCCTTGACATCAACAGTAGAGGATTGGACATTGAAGGAACGATCTCTGAAGGCAAGAACTTGACCACTAAAGACAAGATCCATTTCTTCGAGAGAACGACCCTTGGTTTCGGGGAAGAAGATGAAGACACAAACAGCCATGACAGCACAACAGCAGCCAAAGAAGATGTAAGTACCCCAGGTGATGGAAGTAAGCATGACAGGGACGAATAAGGAGATAACAAAGTTCATCAACCAGTTGGCAGCGGTAGTGATGGAAGTACCCTTGGCACGAATGGAGAGAGGGTAGATTTCAGCAGGGTAGACCCAACCGACAGGACCCCAAGAGTAAGCAAAACCGGCGACGAAGAAGTAGATCATGACAATACAGAAGTAAGAAGCATGGACGTTTCCGGACATATCAATGCTCTTTTCACCGTTATCAGTTGTGACGACCTTGCCAGTAGCAGCCATGACAATACCACAAAGAAGCATAGCAAGACCCATAATACAGGCACCGGAGATCAAGACGAAACGACGACCAAGACGATCAAGGAAGAGAATGGCGGGGATAGTAGAAAAGACGTTCAAGACACCGTTGACACCAGAAGCGATCAATGAGGCAGTGTTACCGCTGATACCAGCTTGGATGAAGATCTGGGGAGCATAGTACATGATGGAATTGATACCAGTGAATTGTTGGAAGACTTGAATGAGAATACCGAGGAACATTCTGCGGCGAACGGTACCCTGGAGAAGTTCAACATAGCTAGAGACAGAAACAGTGCGTTCATGTTCAACTTGAGCAATGATTTCTTCGTATTCGGCAACAACATGAGGGGCAGTCTTGTCATTGTTACTGTGGAGCTGAGCGAGAACAGCTAATGCTTCTTCGTTGCGGCCCTTGCTGATCAACCAACGAGGAGAGAAAGGAAGGAAGAGAGCACCGATACCGAGGACGGCAGCAGGGGCAATTTGGATACCAATAGGAATTCTCCAAGAAGCATGGTGAATTTCAGTACCAGCACCAGCCCAGAAAGCAACCATGATACCGATGGTAATCATGAGTTGTTGAAGAGAAATCAAACGACCACGAATTTCCTTGGGGGCCAATTCAGACAAGTAAAGAGGAACAGCCATAGAGAGAGAACCGACACCGAGACCAGCGACGAAACGACCACCGATCATCATACCATAGTTTTTAGCACCTGTTTGGATACCAGCGCCGAGAATGAAGAGAGAAGAGGCAAGGACAATAGTAATTTTACGAGAGAGTCTTTCACAAGAGGGGGCTATATATAATATAAGTCATACGATACTATCAAGTGGAGATATTAAACTTACCAGCAAAGAGAGAACCAACGAAACAACCGGCCAATAACAAACCAGTGATAACAGATTTTTGAATAGCACGAAGAGTAGTTACAGAGGGGTCACCAGTCATGACTTGAATGAAGTCAGGTAAGGTCAATACACCAGAGATGACACCAGTATCATAACCAAAGCAGAAACCACCTATTGCCGCAAATGCGCAGACAATATAAAGCTGTAATTTAGAATGAGCCATAAAGATTAATTAAAAAATAAATAAAAATGGAATAAAGAAAAAGAAGAATAAGTGTTTATCTTTTTATATTCTTTTTGTCTGTGAAACTATAATACTGTGTCTCTCATCAGGAACATTTGGAAAAGTTCTAGAGTGATAGCCCCGCATTATACCACACCCAATCAGCATTTTCCCCACATTTTCAATTGTCTTCCCCGCTTTTTCTACTTGATGGGTTTCCGTTCAGTCAACGTGAATTATCGTGCAACTATGATTTCAAAATGCCGCATTCGAAAAAGAAAAATCGAACACAAGGGCGCCTTTCACAACAACAAGACTATGTAATGTAAAAACAAGGATCGAAGTAAAGTGATGTGTTCCATTGGTTAAATGAGTTCAGTACTTGGTCAATCAAATTTTATTCCCAAATTGAGCAGTTTTAGCAACTTAACCTATCAATGCCTTTCCTTCATTTTGCCTGTTTTTTGACTGTGCAACCTTTTTTGTAAAATACGGTGTGTAACATTAGCAATTTGAATGAAAAAACTGAATCGGGAAGAAACGGTATTTAAAAAATGGGGTCCATCCAAATTTAGTAATCGAACAGGGTCCTTTACTCTGTTTGGCTGATTGGTATTCACTAGGAACATGTAAATAAGATGCAAATTTGCTATTTCTTTGCAATCTATCCTTCTTATACCTTTGCCATATTGTAAATAGAGTCTTGTACCCATATTTTTTATCTTGAACCCTTTTTTAATTTGCCATTTTTCCTTCATTTTCCCAATGGACGCGCGGGATAAGAAGGAATGTTGACCTGTGTTTAAACTTTATTTGTGTGTCAGCAGATCACTCATTTGGAAATTAGGCACTCGCAGCAAGTTGTAAAGAGTGTATTGTCCAACCAAATAAATACTATGAAATTGTAGTTATTCAATGACTACTATCCTTACTTTTACTGTTACTACGCAACAATACACAAAAATAGTTACACATTTCCTTTCGACCGAGAATAAGAGGCTGTTTATGCCCTTATTCAGATAATTATGTTTGTCCGTCAAAGAAGATGATTAGAAGGCTCATGCTTATCATATACACAACTGATGACAATTACACCGAAAATAACAGGTTGCCTTTTTTAAAAGGGCAAAAGTGAGTTTATAGAAACATCTATGACTGGTTACTGTGACGGTGAAAGTGCCGTTAATATCAGCAAGGGTATTCTCACGGGTTCAAAGGGTGTTCTGGAGACGATCGATAAAGACTAAAATGGCATAGTTGCGTATATAGATTGGGTCACGGTATGATCCAAGTTACCATGGTATCCAATGGAGTATCCTTTTTTATAGTCACTTATAAAGAAGATGAAAGAATAATTATTCTATAAATAAAAGTGACACAGCCAAGAAGGAAAATGAGCACTTTTGTTTTCTTACAAAAGGGCATGTGACATGAGCTCATCCTTTTTTCTTTGCTAATGCCACTCTTACCAAAGCATACAGCCGTTTCACAAATCACCCGTGGGTTGAAATTGAGCATCCGATCATATTTTCAAAGGTGGTGTGGTTTCCAAAAGGGACTCACTGTTCTCAATTTTGGTTTCTTTTTTTTTTTTGTGATCTGGTTTGTTTTTTGAATCAAAGATTTAGTAAAAGAGAGAACCTATCAATATATACTTATAAAAAGATGACCAACCAAAATAAATGCTTTCTCCAGCAAAAAAGAAAGGCTCAACATAAGACAATTACTTCAATATGAACAAGTGGAATCTTCCCGAGTCATGATTGCCTATAACAACGGATAAGGGGCGAAAAAGAAAATTCGAGAACAAGCTGTTTATTGTGCCATTGACTGTTATTACACGCAGTAACAGTCTATTCCTTTTTCTTGATCGATTTCCATCTTGATATATTTTTGGCATTGTTAACTATTTACGATTAATTGCTACTCACACAAAAAGAAGTATTTACTACTTACTCGTCACTTTACTCTGATTTGCCTCAATCATCATCTGCTCTTCTTTATCTCTTCGACTCGGTGCCGTCTTGGATCGCTTTAAAGTAGACACGTTGGGTGATGAGGCACTTCTTAGGGACATCAGGTTCGTTACTGACTGTGAAGGTGAATAATTAAATGACAGACGTCTATCTTGAATCAAGGATGTGGCTAAATATAAGTGTTACTATATATTCAAATAAAGGATATATTCCATACTAGGTGAATCTATCAATGATGGTTCATAGTGACGATAATCTGGCATCATAAAGTGCTCTTGATATTGGATTAAGAATAAAAGTACACTTTGTGATTTTTTATATCCTGCTGGATTCATAGCATCGTTAGGATCTGACAGGATAGCCTAAAAACAATAGATAAGTCTCCAAGCAACCCAAATTCATATTATTTACAGGTGCAAATGCAGTAGATAAACTTGTTATGTCCATCCGTGTATAATCAGAGTAAAGTGAGAAGAGATGTAAAAGATCCAAGATATAAAGTAAAAGGTATTGATGTACAACTGGTAGCTTTTCGATTAATTTTTGAAATGCATGAATCTTGACTTCTATACTCGGAAATTCTACGTCTATTTTAAATGGCTTAGTGTTTCCATGCCAACCGGCATTTATACTGATGTGTACCTATGATATTTTTAAATGAATTCTGATATTCTAACGTAATGAGTGGCTCAGGAAGATAATTAAGGTATCTGCTCAGCAAATTAGCTGCATCATGAGGCGTATATCCAGTCCAATCGATATCCAGTCCATAACTTTCAGGTGTATCAAATAATGACTGAAGAATTGATATCCTCTTTACATTGCCTGATATTCGAAATATTCCTTCTTCGTACAATGCTAAAGTTTTTGTTAATCCAAAAGTTACCAAAATAAATAAATAAAAAACCTTCTTGCTTAAGAAATGAGCCACATTTCGCAATAACTATTGGAATGACTCCATTGCAATCCTTCCCTGTTCTTTGATCCACAAAAGATATTCTAGAATGAGCATAACATATAGAGTCTACTAATGGAATACCAAATACACCTTTTTCTACTGTATCCTTAGTATCAATCTATGTTATCCCCCCTCCCTTATCATTAAGTTACCCACGGCGGAAAATCTTCTTTGACTGGTATTATTGGTATTATTGGTTGTGGCCTTTTTCCACCAAGCTTTTATAAGTCGTTTCTGATTAGCTGATAGTGTGATATTATCGTTGGAATTCATGTAAAAGCAAAAGAGAAAGAAAGAGAGGCATTAAAAACGTTTTTATTATATAAAACAATTATTTGTGCAACGTCTATTTTTTTTTCTTCGAGTTCTGGAACTATTTACAGTAAAGGACTATGTACAAAAGGGAATCAGGATTAAGATGATGATGATGATGATGACGAAGAAGAGGTTGTAGATGATAATGATTGATGTATGCTAGTATGATTTGGTATCTTTTGCTCTAATTGAGCCTTTGTATATTTGCATAATTGTCTGGCATATTCGGCTTGAGCAAGCATTAGCAAATCATCTCTTGTTAAAGTAACTCCATTACGATTTGCTGCGTGAAGATTAGAAGACATTTTTTGGTATGAAGTCATTATAAATGATTTGGCTCAGTAAAATATAAAAAGAAATTAAAAGAAAAGAAAAGAAGTAGGGAAAGGACTTGTTTTATATAAGTCTGATCTGAAAAAAAAAAAAAAAAAAAAGATAAAAAATTTAAGATTAAAATAAACCCAATCAAGTAGTACATTACATCATATAAAGAAAGTTTCTTTGAAAAAATGGCATAATACATAGTGTTACTATGGCAATGGATCAATGTGTACTCATGCATTGTGTGTGTTTTTTATGCTAGCCTGCAAATGGAATATCCCGAGCCTACTTTTGAATGCTGCATTTAAACATAGTAAGGAGTTTGCTTGATTATACTTTCTGTTGAAATAAGTTTTTTGAGGTAGTTATGATACATGTTTCAAGGACGACGAATAACCATGGTGATATGTTATTAATGAATCATTTTCGCTTGTAACTTCCTTGAAATAGAGACGTCGTATAACCAAAAGAAGCTACTCGATTTTCTGCGCTCAAACGAGACTAAACATATATGGTTTAGTGTGACCAATGAATTAATTGATATTTCTATCATTGATGCTCTTATAAGGATCATGTTCACGTTTTTCATGTGTATTATACACCCTCTTCAAAATCAAAGCGATTGCAAAGAGGTCTTTAGACTTTACAGTTGGGCGGAGATGGATTATGCTGTAGATCTATCCTTTTGAAGAAGTAGTACAGTGGAGCTTATTTTCAGTTTTACCAAGGGTTTGTTGTGTGTGCGTGCGCGCTTTTTTTGTTATGTTTCAAAAGAGAGCTTCCACTTTTGTTAATGAAAAAAAAAATTGTTTTCATGCTTTATCTGATAACCTTGTCTCTAAACTTTCTCTCACGCATTTTGGTTTTATGCATAAAGCAAAGACAACCTGATGTTTGAACCATTTTATCAGTTTGATATTAGAATACGCTTGTAAGATATAGTCTTTTTTTTCCTGTGAATATCACGTCTTTAGTCGCGCCCTATTGTAAGTAATGGGTTTGCTGACATAAAGTTGCAGGTATTCCACAATCTATTCCCGATTCAGGGGAATTTGTTTTTGATATTTATAATCATGATCATTTTACTTAATGACGGTATATATGACCACAGAAAGTGCTAAAATAGCCCCTTTCCTTTTGCTTGCGAATTATGTATCTGCTCTTTGATCACAAACGTGCCTTTAGTTTATTTCTTTGTTTCGCCGCCATCATCATCTTTGTTCAACCCGAAATATATCCGGAATTTGGTTAGTCATTTGTGAAATGGCTGTCAGGAAGTTAATTATTAAAGCGATTAATTAAACTAGTGTGAATTTAGTATTTATACCATCAAGTTATCATAGTTTCTGTATACACCCCTCCCCTTCAAAGTCTCGAGATCTCCCCCAAAAAAGATAGAGTTCCTATTCGTTAGGGATCGATGTGCATACCGAAAAAAAAAAAAGAAATCGTACAAGGAAGCTTGGTAAACTCATTTTTATATAAACACACCAACCTTTTTGGACCCTTTGATCGTTTTTCTCTTTGTATATTTGCATTTTGAAATGAGCAGCCTATTCTTTCTTTTACGATTATGAGTGCAAATGAGCCAGCTACTGCAAACATGAAAGATTGGGGTATGAAAAAAATACAAGAGCTGAGGTCATCTGTCTACTCTCGATGGAGGTCATGGGGAAGGTATTTTAGACCGTGCTGACAAGGATTCATTGATTGTCCTAAAACTGCTGACGAGACAACTGATTTAGACGTCAAGTAACTCAAGTATTCAAAGCACAATCCATCATCAGCTTGTGAAGAATGACGTTGACAAAAAAAAAAAAACAACTCGATTTCAGCCTGTAGATAGGACTAATAAGAGCAAGTACACAGACGCGCTTTTCCAAGTACGTAGATGGAACACGAACCTCATGTTTGTATTTCCATAAATGAGGATATATTTACAGCACATAGAGTATAGGCTTTGAATCTTCTTTTGCGAGATATAATTCAGTGCAGCAGAACACTCTAAAGGAGTAAATTAGATTCCATATTTCATATCTTGTCTCAATTTTGACCAAAATCAATACATGTTTTATAGCATAAAACAGTCGAATCGAGTCCACTACTTCCGAGTTTAAGTCGTAGAAAAGTATAAAGGGAACAAGCTGGTAGTAAAGTCATATGTATTAGACTAAAGTAGAAATGAAGAACGTGAGCCCTTTTAGGAAGATCTACTGTCTATTTATACTCGCATACACCCTGATTTCATGCTTGTTTATACATGTTACAGCAATGATCTGTGTAACATACCTGAATAGTAAACTATTCAGAAACATAACGCCTACAGATATTATGTCTTTTGTTTAGTAAAAGGCATTTTTATAAGACATCTGATTGTCATTGCATTTGAAACATCAGTATAAGCTTATTTAGAAGGTCGATTTTTCGATATGAAATGCATAACTGTATTTTAAAGCTTTATGTTTTATGATATATTTCATGGTTCGCAGGCTCAAGATAACCTATTGATATAAAATATATTTGTCGTAGATTGACATAGGAACGAATATTAGTTGTAGTTTCTTAGATAACTTGATTTAGATTGTGTGTGTACTCTTAATCGCTCATTGCTCTTCTTGGCAACGTATCTTTTTAAGTGTCTCTCTTGACATACAAAGATGAACTATATTCGATCATTCATTAACGTGTGATTTTTTGTTTTTCTCATTAGAAAACATACTCTTCTGGCTTATTTACAAGGATACCAATAAATAAATGCTCTTTCAAGTACTATTTGATTTGTTGGCCATCTTGACCTTTAATTCTATGTATACTATCTAGGAGCCTGATGACATATCGGAATCCTAGGCTCTTGACTGTATAGTTTAGAATAGTGTCTTTTTTGAAAACTATTACCACATGCCCGGTAAATAGATTAGGATGTCTGTTCACTTGTAGCTATTAAGCCTGTTGTTGTAAATGCTATAGATGTTATATATTGCTTATGGTGGAACAAATAGCTTTTAAGAATACAGCAACTAGCAATCAGTAAACTGTTATAATACACAATATTTGACTATAAATCATCAAAATCTCCTTTTCTTCTAAGGACAGATGCTGTAATTAAAGGAGATAGGAGAGTATGTGTAATGGTAGTAAATATTGTTCTAAGTTTATCTTCAACACTCTTTAAAAGCAACTTTTAATACACTCGTTTTCCACTGGGCTGTTGTTGTACACATGAAAAAAAAAACTAGGTTAATTCTTGATTTATGCTCCCAGTCTTTTTTTATCTTTAGCAACAAACTCTTTATTATTAACTCCTTACAACAAAAAAACTTCTTCTCCTGATGTTTTCAAAAAAAGAGTATGAGGGGACTGTTTGTTACTTTTTAGTTGCATAAAAACATAAATTGACTCTGCAGGTTAGGATAAACAGCAAAACAATACAAATGAAGAGTAAAATTGCCCGGCCACCTTTCTTGTAACACAATCTTGTTGACATTATTACCTTATTACCATCGTGTCATATAAAAAGGCACCATAGCCATTCTGCTTTATCAGTGGCTTTTATGTCACGTTAAGACATGAGTAAAGGAAAAAGAAAGAAAGCTAAATGGACAGCGATTCTAGGAAAGAAGGAGAGAGAGAGAGCACAAAAGGGGAAATAGAAAAAGGAGGAAAAAATAAGGAGAAAGGGGGTAAATGATTTGCTAAATTTAGGGAGGGAAATGATGAAGCTTTTACTGTTTGCGAAATAGACAAAGTCTTTTTCTCCTTTTTTATCAGCTTTTCTCTTTTCTCTTTTCTCTTTTCTCTCTCTCTCTCTCTTTCTTATTACTTTTTCTTGTGTAAAATCGGATTGTAATATATAATATGGGTTGTTGTCAATCAAACGAAGTGCATGACGGAAAAGCCCGTAATGAAGAAATCGATAACATAATCAAGCGTGACAAACTGAATATGAGAAATGAAGTGAAAATGTTGTTGTTGGGTAAAGAAAAACAAATATACTGTGGTTAACTTATATTCACTCCTATTGTCCCTACTAAAATAGGCGCTGGTGAATCTGGAAAATCAACTATATTGAAGCAGATGAAATTGATCCACGATGGTGGCTACTCTCGTGATGAAAGAGAAGCATTTAAAGAAATCATTTTTTCAAATGCAGTACAATCTATGCGTGTCATTTTGGAAGCTATGGATAACATGGGAGTTTCATTTTCTGTTCCTCAAAACAAGCATCATGCCTCAATTATCCTTGATTTACCAACACAGATCGAGCGTGAATCACTTCCTCCAGAGGTTGCATTAGCCATAAAGACTCTGTGGAAAGATCCCAATCTCCTAAGTGTGTTTGATAGGAGTCGTGAATATCAACTGAATGACTCTGCTAAATAGTAAGTAATCTTGATACCTCTTTTGTTAATCATAACTTACCGTTTCCATAGTTACTTTGATTCTATCGATCGTATCGGAGAAGTCAGTTATGTGCCAACAGATCAGGATGTGCTTCGATCACGTGTCAAGACAACGGGTATCACAGAAACCACATTTGTTATTGGAGATTTGACTTACCGCATGTTTGACGTGGGTGGACAGCGATCAGAACGTAAAAAGTGGATCCACTGCTTTGAAAATGTTACAGCTATTATTTTCTTGGTGGCTATATCCGAATACGATCAGGTGCTGATCGAAGATGAGACTGTGGTAAGTCATTATAGCAGTTTTTTTTCCCTTTAATGTATCCTAAAGTCTTTCTTTTGTTAGAACCGTATGCAAGAAGCATTGACTCTCTTTGACTCAATTTGTAACTCACGTTGGTTCGTCAAGACATCAATTATCCTCTTCTTGAATAAGATTGACATCTTTAAAGAGAAATTACAAAGGCATCCTCTAAAGGAAAGCTTTAGTGACTTTACAGGTAATTGCTATAGTTTAAGCAAAGGGGAATAAAGCTAATCATTGTATAGGCCCTGAGACATACGAAAGTGCTAGGGATTATGTCCTTAATAGATTTGTATCCTTAAATCAATCAGATTCTAAGCAGATTTATTCTCATTTTACATGTGCAACGGATACAGAGCAAATTAAGTTCGTTATGGCAGCCGTTAATGATATTATTATTCAAAATAACTTGCGTGATGTTGGTTTATTATAATTTTTTTTCTTTTTCTATTTTGCTTCACTAATATTGTAATACACACACATCATCATCCATTCTCTTTTTTTTTTTACTATTACCCATTTTAATAAACAATTAAAGAAAAAAAAAGGAAACCGGACTTTAAATATACAATGACCGTAACAGGGGGAGGAGGCTTATACATCAAAAAATTGGAGTCCCTGTCAGAATCCGCCTTTTTTTTGTATATAGAATGTCCATTTTACAGAGAATCAGTCGCCTATCAGTATTTAATACATCAGTTCGCTCATTCACAACATCTTCAGCTGTATTTTCTGAAACAGCAGCAACTACAACAAAAACTAAACCTAAAGGCTTATATCAATTCTTTGAGAACAATCAGACATTACCAAAACAGGTTTGGACAGGTAAGACATGACGATTAGAGAAGAGAGAGAAATATATTCAACTGTTATGTTAGGACGTTCCTGGAAAGCAAAAGAACTTCGTCAAAAATCATTTGAAGATCTCCACAAGTTATGGTATGTTTTATTAAAGGAGCGTAATTTACTTGCAACCCAAAAACATGAAGCAAATCGTTTAAATTTACCAAAGCAAGTTTGGACCAACGAAGGACGTATGAGAAAGGTATTATCTGTGTTTCCATCTTCAATCATAGTTTAACCAAAGAATGTGTTAGTGTCAAAAATCAATGGCTAGAATCAAGTGTGTTTTATATGAAAGACAAAGAGAATATGAAAAATTAATGGCAGAACAAGCAGCAAAACAAGCATAAAGCGTTGTTTTGTTTTTAAATGTAAAATAAATGTATTTGTGTGACAATTTCCCTTTTTTTTTTATTTTCTTTCTTTCTTTCTTTGCTAAACACGAAATGATACGGCTGAATATATTATTATTCACCATCTCAACCTTCATTTCAGTAGCTTTGGCAAGCATTTTACCTATAACAGCATCAAACTCTTCTCTCTTATGGGGAACATATCGTCCTAATCTTTATTTTGGTACAAGACCGCGTTTACCCGAATCAGTCATGACAGGTCTCATGTGGTTTGATGCAGCCAACATTCAAGGAATCCAACGTACGCGCTTGAATAGTCTATTTTTTTATATTGACTAATGTACCTTTTTCTCTCTTACTAGGCATAAGGCACGCCTGTGACCAAGGGGATGATATTGCAGGATACGGATACCATAAGCATGATGGAAGAGAATTTGCTTCTCAAGTGATTAATGATACACCAAGTAATATAAGAATTCATACTGAGTTTATCAAAGTTCCCGGAGGAAATAATGGTGGAGATTGGGGCGTACGTATTAGAGGAACACCCATTAATGATCAAGGTAATATAAGCTATCGTTATTTTGTATTAACAACTAAAGAAATATATCTAGCTCCTTCCATCACTTCTGTTTTATTTTATGTCGGGATTGAAGGACAAGGCGGAATTGATCTTATGAGTAAGCTGTCAAAGAAGGGCCTTGAGTCACCTATCAGACTTGAAGGTGATACCCCTGAGCTTGGGGATTTTGAAATACAGATTGTAGATGGTATTGTTGATATTACAATTGAGAATCATATTTGCTTACGTGTCTTATAGGCCCTTTAAACACATACCCGAGCCAAGGTATTCAACAGGATCTTGCTCGCACTCAATGGTCTGGTAAAGAAGTGCCTACAGGAAAGGTCTGGAGAGCAAAAGGTAAGGTAAAAGGATAAAATGATATAGATTGGCTAAGTGCTATGACTTGTAGATATTATCTCTGAAGAGCTGGTTATGAATGCTCAACAGAAAGTGCAAAATGAGGGTATTCCACAAGAGGAAATATATACACAACCATACAAGCTCTTTACCTTGAGCAACCGCTTAATTGAAGAAGAGGGCGAAGTAGCCAACTTTTATACATTTCAGAAAGTTTTTCAGGGTGAATTTCAGGTAATCTCAAACAGTTTAAACGGAAAGTCAGCCTGTATCTGACTTCTTCATAGTTTGATGTTTTATTTCATTCATTTAGCTCTGAAAAGCCTTTGACGAGTAAGTTGGCCAATTATTAGTCTAGTTCTTAATTAACCTTGTCTACAAAAGGTGAAAAGCTTGGAATAGCACTTGTTAACAAAGAAGAGGAATTTAATGCTAGATTTGAAGCGACTTTCCGCCTGAAAGAGAAGGGATTCTCAAATAACAAGGTGGAATTTGCCCAATATCTATTGAGTAATCTTTTAGGAGGCATAGGCTATTTCCATGGATCTTCTGTTGTCGATCGATCACACCCTCCTATGCTGGATGAAGAAGATTTCAAGGGAGAGCCGGTTAGACCTGAACTAACCAAACCCCAAGCACTCTTTACAGCTACACCTAGTCGACCTTTCTTTCCTCGTGGATTCTATTGGTAACATATAGTTGGAGGTAAAAAATGCACTGAGTATTAAAAAAGCATTGTAGGGACGAAGGATTCCATCAACTCTTAATTGGTGAATGGGATAATGATCTTAGCCTAGATATTATCAAGCATTGGGTGTCCTTGATTGACGAAAATGGATGGGTAGCTCGTGAGCAGATCCTTGGAGAGGAGGCACGTAGCAAAGTCCCACCAGAGTTCCAAACTCAATTCCCTCATTATGCTAATCCTCCTACGCTATATCTCGCTATCAAGCATTTCATTGATCGTTTGGAAGCACATCAGCAACAAAAGCTATTAGAAAGTATGGTAGATAGTCAATTAAAGATGGGAACACTGGATGAATCCTCTGTCTTGCGAAACTTGCACCTCGATCAATCAGAGTTAGCAAGTCATTGGCTTAAAGCCATTTATTCAAAGCTTCGTCAAAACTGGCTTTGGTTCCGCTCAACTCAGCGCGGTCACTTGAAGAAATTTGGACGCGAAGCATCCAGTGATGAGGCCTATCGTTGGAGAGGACGTACACCAAACCATACACTTACATCTGGCCTTGATGACTATCCTCGAGGCGATCCTAGTGTGGGTGAACTTCATCTTGACCTTCATTCCTGGATGGCTTTCTGTACTGGTTTATTAAAGGAGATCGCTCACAAGTTGGGCCCTGAATATGACAAAGACATGAACGAGTATGCCCAAATTCAACAGGATATATTGGCAAATCTTGATGATCTACATTGGAATGAAGAAAAGCAAATGTACTGTGACCAAGCACTAGATGAGACACAGTCTCCTATTCACGTATGCCACAAAGGCTATCTTTCTTTATTCCCAATGGCCTTGGGCCTTTTGCCTGCTGATTCACCAAAATTGGGCGCTATTCTAGACATGATACAAGATAAGCAAGAGCTCTGGTCGTCTTATGGTCTCCGTTCATTATCTGCATCAGACCCTTTCTTTGGTACAGGAGAGAATTACTGGAGAGGACCTGTTTGGTTAAATATCAACTATTTGACACTACAGAGTCTATACAAGGTAAAGTAGTTTCTGCAAAGACGCACTCCCCCAAATTTAACCTCTAACCGCATTTTTTTTTAAGAATTATATACATACACCAGGTCCCTTCCAGGCTCGCGCACAAACAATCTATACCCAACTAAGAGAAAACATAATTCGTAACGTGTACAAGGAGTACAAGAGAACAGGCTATGTTTGGGAACAGTACTCTCAGGATGATGGACACGGTATGCGTAGCCATCCATTTACAGGATGGACCAGTCTAGTCTTGTTGATTATGGCAGAAAAATATTAGAAGCATATTTCTGTAATCAGGGGGGATTAAAAGAAAGTCTCTACCTTTATTACAAAATTGTTCTATTGTAGATTAAAAAATGTCATAAAACTAATCTAATGCTGACTATCATACTATTTGATACAAGAGAGTATATATATATATATATATTTGTATGTGTTTGTGGGTTACCAGTATCGCATCTTTAGTATAATTAGCTTGAATATTATAGTCCTTTGGAAGCATTTTTAAGGGTGTTGATATCTTGTCTAATATTCATATTTGGTGACTCTTACAGCTTGTTTCAATGAACATGTGGAGCAAAGTTATGTTAGTAAGTCGTCAGGTTAGATGATTTTTGCCTTTTATCTTTACACGACACGTTTGATTCATCTATAGTTTCTTTTATACAAGTAGTATTATATCACCTTTATCAATTCATATGCGTGAATATATATAGAGAGAGAATGCCAAAGATTCTGACTATCCCCTTGAGAATTTAATATAAATAGCCCACAGTTGCTCTTGACTTTTTGTCTATTCATTATCTGATGAAAATGCGTTTTACACTTTTTGCTCTTGCTTTCACTTTTGCTATTGCTGGTAAAGCATAGACTCATATATTAAAGATGTTTTAATCGATCTTCTTCATTTAATAGCTAATGCTGCCACTTTGAACTCTCGTTCTAGTCCCGAAGTTCAATCCTGTGTCAATGATTTGACATTTCTTCAGAATCAACTCAAGACCACCGCCAACGCTGTAAGATTACACTGCTCTGAGTAATACTTGTATTAACTATTACTTGAACTTAGGTCAATACCTACCTCTCCGCTGCTGGTTCTGATGGTGCCACTGGTGTGCTAAACAGTGAACAAGCCCTTATAAACGCTGTTGATGGAGCCGGTGCTAGCTGCTGTACCATTCATTCTGCTGTCTCTGCTGACGAAGCTGCCTCTCTCATTTCTGTTTCTCAAGTACTTGCAGTTGATGTTGAAAGCGCCTTGAACGCTATGGTTGCTAAAAAGGCCGAATTTGATGCTG
The DNA here is from genome assembly GCA_025529335.1 of Rhizopus sp. PT2906. Lineage (NCBI taxonomy): Eukaryota > Fungi > Mucoromycota > Mucoromycetes > Mucorales > Rhizopodaceae > Rhizopus > Rhizopus sp. PT2906. The sequence continues at coordinate 34,184 of JAMYHX010000236.1, read as the reverse complement.
TTGAAAGTACCACACCTGCTGTCAAGGCTGATCTTCAAAAGTTACAACCCAAAGTGAACACATTGACTGGTTGTATTCTTACCGCCATGCCTGATGGCCGCCACAATGATGTTGCCGAGTATATTACAAAGATTAACTCTGCTTTTAGTAACGTAAACACCGCTTTTGAGATTTAATGAAAGTTCTGAATAAACCAATATATTTTATTAAAGCAAAAAGACAACATCTTTTACAATTGAAAAAACAACAAAAAATAGCCATTTGAGCCATATTTTGGAGTATCTTTAAAGGGCATACGATCATTACTAGTTATATTGTAAACATTTTCTTTAGTTTCATCATTGTCAAGTAACCTCGAGTCTGTTTGATTGAAATGTATTTTATTTGTGGCCACGTAAACCTGGAAATCTGCTCGGTTTCTTCAAGTTTATTGTATTTGTTTTTCGCTGTTCTATATAAAGTCATATAAATACGATTAAAAAGGGAGAAGAGAAATGGAAAGAAGAGGGTTACACTCCTTGGCATTATTGTATGAATGTGTGTTACTAGTAATTAAGGAATATATTACAATCCCCCCTCTTCTTCACTCCTGCATAAATAAATTATTGGATATACCCACTGCACCGTGTCAGGGTCAAAATAGAACAGTCTTTTTATTCATTTTTCCCTTTTTAATCTTGCTCACAATTTAAGCGTAGAGTGTGCTTTTGTGTAGCAGTGTTGGCTTCCCAAAGCATCCGATCAGTAGCATAGAAACTGTAAATCAAATAATCAGAAAGCATCTACTTTAGTTCTCTATTATTCTGCATTGTATCTGGTTCTGAAACAACAATGATGCCTTGATTGGGAAATGTGATTTAGACATGCAATATCTGGTGTGTTGTTTTGTGAGCGTGTATGTCTATTTCTTTCAATATGTGTAAAAGTGGGAGCCAATCAAGGAAAGACAATGGTTAATTATATGATATAATATCAGTGACTGTGAAATGAGTGAGAAGTTTTTGTCAAGTAACAAACAAGACTAGTCAGCAGTAATTTAGGAAGAGCTTAAAGTCTTGGTTTTGGTCGATATTTGGCCATTCCATATAGTAAGAGGGCTTTAAAAACGGTTTGTTTATCAGAAAGGGATATTATATTTTAGGGTCTTGAGGGGAAGAATGATATGTGATAGATAGTAATCTATCTTGATTACTGATAAAAAGCAAAAAGAAGGGTTGAGATCTACAAGATACTAATCTTTTCGATTATGGCCCATATAAAGGGTTTTTGTCTGGACGGCTTTACCGCATATAGTAGCTTTTCGTAGTAAGGAACAATTGATACATAGTGATCGCTGAACCCATTCCCTCTTTTTGATCAAACACAAAGAGAGTAGGTCTAACAGGGATTTTTCTTTTTTTTTAAAAAAAAAAAGAATAGCCAATAGATACAAGTATGATCATAAAGTCTACTTCTTTGGGAAAGTATTACGTCGAATCAATTGCCCGAGGATAAGGCAACCACCTAGTTTCAACAGCTTTGATTTGCAAAAATGGCCGGACATATATTTTGAAAGGCCGCGATCTTACCTTCTGGAATGACTATATGCCTGATCTGTCACGGAAAAAAAGGGGGGGAAGCAAGTAGATCACATGTATAGTAGCCTCTCTCTCTCTTTTTTGCTGTAGTGTATAAAAAGCAAGCGACCATTTACCTCTTTTATTTCCTCTTCCAACACTTTTTGTACACATGCTCAGCTGGTTGATGATAAACAATAAAAGACAAAATCAAAAGCAGCACCCGTTAAAAAGAAGTCAGTTAAAGAGTGAGAAATCAACACTTACTTCAAAACTACCCGCAAGTGTCAAGTCAACCTCTGTTAATGTGACAATAAGCGACTGTATATATGATAAAACATCGAGTGCCACTTCCTTATCGTTATCTATAGAAAAATTAAACAAACCAACCCAAGAGTTTTTACAGAAACCTGATGTACCTATTTATCAGCCTTCACCACTACGATTACAATCACCCAAAGTAGCCCCTATCACATTCTCTACTAGTATATCAGCAAATGGGAACGTTATACCATATTATGACCATGACGAATTAATAGAACATTCACCAACAACAACAGCTATTAGCTATTTAACAAAAGAAATGGAAAAGAACTTTGAACATTACCACAATCATCACCAGTTAGCAGAGTCTTCATCTGATACCAGTACTGACTTGAATAGACTAAAAAGTAGTACATCAAGCAAGAAGATTCAAGATGACCATCGATTAGACCGTAGAGATTCAAGTATAGACATTGCTTCCATAAACAGCTATGAACAACAGCTACATAAAATAACAAAAAGCAAAACATATACCATCAGATTATCACCTTCAAATAGTTCACTAAGAAGACAGAATAATGAGGTTTTACCTCAATTTGAATCATTGTTTACTCGACAACCGTCTCCACAACCAGCTACATATGATAGCTTTATTATTAGAGCAATCAACATGGTCAACTCTATATTGATCCCGAAGCCGACAAAGCAAGAAGACGTAAGCACATCTCACTGGATAGCAAAAAAAGTAAGGGAGAAATTTTCCTCTTTTGTTCAAGATATCAAGTCATTAGACCCTGAAAAGAGTTTTATGGATAAACGAATCGTCATCATAGGTGTTCATGGGTGGTTTCCGATGAAGGTAAACCCATTTATCATTTAAAAGCTGATTCATATTAATCATTGCTTCATCAGCTTGTTCGTAGCATGATAGGCGAACCTACAGGGACGTCTGTCAAGTTTTGTGAGCAAATGGCTATGGCCATTAAACAATATTTCAAAACAGAGCATCAGGTCACATTACCTGATCATGCTATCACTCTTGTACCTTTGGAAGGCGAAGGAAAGGTGCAGGATAGAGTCAATCTGTTGTACCAAAGATTAGTAGATAATTCTCGATGGTTAGATGCTGTATCCTCCGCCGACGTTATTTTCTGGGCAACACATTCCCAAGGGACTCCTGTCTCTGTCATGCTACTTAAAAAACTGTTAGAAAGAGGCCATATACATACATTTAGACAGTCCATTTGTCTCTTGGCCATGGCTGGGATTTCTCAAGGTCCCTTTCCTGCATTGAAAGGCAGTCTGATTGTCAAGGTACGCGCATAAGGAAAAAATAGTGTCATTGCACATTTAGTAAACATGTATACAGTACTTTGAAGCAGATGCCGCACGTGAGCTATTTGAATTTATGGATTCAAACAGTCCAATATCTATTCATTATCACCAATCCCTGGCTTACATCCTAAAATCCAATGTTAAAGTTGTCCTGACAGGCTCTATGCAAGATCAAGTTGTTCCTCTATATTCTGCAGTCATGTCAAATTTGACCCATCCAAACATTCTAAGAACAATCTATATCGATGGTCATTTTTATTCTTCTGGTGACTTTTTGATTCATCTTGTCGTGTTTGCACTACGGTTACGTAACCTTGGTTTGTCAGACCATGGTCTTGTGACGCATTTAAGCGAAGTTTTGGCAGGAAGCATCTATGTCATCGAAGGTGGTCATTCAACCATTTACGAAGAACTCAATGTATATATGACCGCTGTTCGGTATACGTTTGAAGTGTCACCTTTCGGAGACTATACCCGTCGTAATCTGATGAAACCTCAAGAAGTTGCTACCATAGAACCATTCAAGGCCAAGCAAAGTTCAAATCCATACTACATCCCTTGGGCTATGCGTGGTATCTGCAGTGACCCATCCATTCTTGCTCATGAAGAGCTAAAGACAGAACTGAACAGTCTACTTCGCTTGTTTGAGATGTGGAATCCAACGAGTAGCAAGCTTAAAGAACTCAAATTCAAGCTGGATCCTCTCAAAAGCTTTACATTACAATAAATTGCATATACATTTTTTTTATTTCCTGCCTGAGCTCAAGTCCGCATAAGCAGACATGATGCAGTTTTTGATTTCTTTGTAGCTTACTATTAAACATGACTTTTCATCTCTAGACATCAGCATGATCTTTTCATCAATGCCTGCATCCAACTACAAATGGGGAACAGTTAATTGACGTATGTGATCTCAACCAGAAATATTACCTTTTTCAAACACGTCAACACATGAACCATGTCAATGACAGGCTGTCCATGTTCATCTACTTGATGAAACACGTAATCTCTAAATAGCTTGATTAAATATCGATCGCCTGTCTCTGACCAACTTGGGTCCATATCAAACCTAGAATTCCTCTTTTAGCAATCTGTGCTCCTATATAACTACTCAACTTACTCTGGTCGCTCATTAATAAATCCCATTTTGGATATTAATCTGACTAGTCTACCATTTTCTAACTCCTGTCCTAAACACTGCTCTAGGTCATCATTATGGCTATCCCCCCAATTTGATGTTAGTCTCGACTTTTTTATACATGGATATCTCTCTTACAAATGGTTACGGTTGATCTTTTCTAGTATGCGTGGAGCAATCAATGTTAGTATGTCGTCAATTGATTTAGGCGTATTTTCATCCATCAAAACGGATACAAGGATCTTTAAGTCCTCTGAATACATTCGCGATAGGTATTCAAGAGACTGTGTGATGTTCTGAGAAGGCGTTGATAAATTACATGCTAGCTGTATAATCAGTGTACCAAGAGATATAAAGTCTTGTTGCTACACCCAATTTTGTTTGTCAAATTGATATCCAAATACTCTTTCTATTTCTTACCTGATATTCTATTAACTGTTGGTCTGCTTCACCTTGCAAGACATCCAAGATGCCAACGCCAGTAAGCCTTACTCGACCTTCTCCTGTAATCAGAATTCTATTCAACTGTATATTTCTGCAGGCTAATCCAGAACTATGAATTGCTTTGATGGCAGATGTTATCTGCACAATGTAGCTCCATAATGTTTTCTCGGATACCAATAATGGCGCTCCTTTGCTCTGTGTTGATACGGCAGGTTTAAACATTTGATTTACTGATCTGAAATAATGCTGTAAGAGTGTCTTTGCACATGGATGGTAGTCGTAAACAAACACAATGGCTATAATAAAAGTAATGCATCAGTTTATGATCATAACACTATTTCCCTTTCTTACAGTCATCGCCAAATGCTTTCGTAGTAAATCCCTCTCGAAACGAAACAATATTGCAGTGTCTGACATTCCGCCACACTTCTGCAATAGACACAGCTGATTCATTTACATTTGAATATCCTTCGATTCTTACAAGCGCATAGCTTCGTCTATCAATGCTGCAAGTCGCTTTATATACAGTGGCTGGATATCCATTGTAATTTCCAAGTTTTTCTTGCTCGAGAGGATATAAAGAATGATAGACATGCACTTCGGCTGGCAATGATTGATCATTCGATGTCATCCACTGTGCTTCATTACGCTGTGTCAGTTCCTCTCTTAGTTTATCCGGAATGAAGAATGAATTAATCAATCTTTGGTGAGGTAAGAGTGGAACTTTTGTGTGCGATAAAGAAGACGAGTAAAAATGATGTTGCAACTATGATCATATATGAGTAAGAGATAATAATCTTGGATTGTATCAATGCATAATTACAGGCTGTCTAAGAAAATTAGTTGAATGGTTCATAAACATGTAAGGATCTGCTGCTGGAAGCATAAATGGATGCTGTTGTATGTAATCATGTCCAGCTTCCAGTAGTTGATCGTGTGCTACTGCTGGTTGTTGATCAACTTGATCCTGTATATATATAGAATAATGTTTAAATACTTGTTGAAGGTGTGTATTGTTGAAACTTACATGAGGTGATATGTTGAGTTGAGAAAAACTATCATTCAGCTGTAAGGTCGATGGTTCATGGGTTGAAGTGCTGTAGAAATATGATTAGCTGAAGCTGATATCTATCCGTTTTTATAAACATACACATTCGTACTAGTCAAGGCCTCTGTAATAACTCATAATTAGTTTTGTAGCTGTAGGTACGCTTTTCTTTCTCTTACCAGCAAATGTCGGTGTGTTGCCTTCTGAGGTAAAACGAGGAACAAATTCAGGTGCATTGACATTACTAATTGTTGAAGTCGTTGGTGTTTTTGGCTTCATATTGCTAATATAAACACGTTAAAACCTTTGTTATGACAAGTGAAGTAAACTTACTCTACTTGACTTGTTGTAGCATTCTTTTATAAAAAGTTACTATATCAGTTTTTTGTTTTTCACAAAGAAAAAACCACAGGAAATCTTACCGTTGAATGATTGAATTCACAACCTTTTCCTTCATATTTACAATATCCGTGAATGATGACATTTCGACAAAGACGTTTATCGTTTCCTAGTCTACGTATTTAATATCTAGGAATTCAAACACATGTGCAAGAAAAAAAAAAAAGTAACCTTTAGAAGGAATTTTAGGCATTGTCTTTACTGATTGTTCCTCTGTTGAAGAAGAAGGCGCGACAATGGGAATGACTGAAGGCGATTTCGAAGGAAGAACAATGTGTCCATTAAGGGGTGTTTGCATTATTATATTATTTTATTGTAAAAAAAAAAGAGAGAAGCATAAATTTTTAAAAAGTGAATCCTTTATCGGGGAGTTAGATGCATTGGACTTTTTGTATCACAGTTAAAAGATGTTCTTTAGATTGCAGGAGCATAGTCGTTTGACAAGTATGGCGAATGTATATAAGGGATGTATTTATACATAAACATGAGGCTATGACTGTCATGATGTAAAAATTGCCTGATACAACAACAAACAATAAAATCTATATTTAGTTGACTTATGTTTTCAAAGCGTTAGAGCGAATCGAATGATCGTCGACAAACTAGTTACATATGCCTCAAGTTTATGATAAGCCAACTTGTAACAGAAAGTCGTGTAACACTAGGGTGAGAATCTCCTTGCAATACATGATTATGAATAACAACAAAGAAATTGTATTCATGGTGTTGCTATGGTATTTCTATGGTTTCTTGTGAAACACACGCATTTTTTTTTTGAGCACTGAAAAAGTCCACAACCCCCCTACCGTTTTCCTTTTTCTTTTTAGGCTAAACACACGCATAAATCATCACACCAAGCACCAAAAAAAGAAAATAAGAGCATTTTTTTTCTTTCATAAAAAAAATTACATGTCCTTTGTATTTTATTATCAGTGAGCAATTGGCAATTCTATACATTCTTTTGTACATATACTTTATACCTGTGTAGATAGTAAAAACCGCTCTTTCTCTTTCTTATCTTTATAAACACTATGGGCAACACAATAGCTACGCCCAGTAGCAGTACAAGCGAGTATAATGAAAAAAGACCTTCTCATGCATCTAGAGGTCTTCGTAAAATGGCATCGTCTTCTACTTTATCAAGTCTAAAACTTTATCGTCAAGCAAACCGTTCAGAGACATCATTATCTTCAAAAGTATCAAGCTTGAGTGGGTTTGGAGAGAAAATACTAGACATTAGTAAACCAACTCAAGTTGAACATGGCATTCATGTGGAATATAATAAAAACAATGGAAAATATATGGTAATTCCCTTTCTTATCTTTATGTTGGGCAAGATTGACATAGAGTTACATATTATTATAGGGCTTACCAGATGTATGGCAACAATCTAATCTACCAAGCGACGATGTATTGGATACACATTATGTAGCACCTCACCTTGTTCCCTCACCTGTGAAGCCAGACTGTATGTATAACTCCTTTCTTTATTCTCCTGTCCCTTTTTTTTTTAACCGTTCCTTTTTCAGGTGATAGAAAATGTAGTAAAGTGCCTACACTAATAGGGAAACCATACAACATTCAACATAACGTCCATGTTGAAGTTGGACAGTATGGATATAAAGGCTTACCTGAAAAATGGCAAATGATTCTTCTTGCTTCAGGCGTACCAGAAGACGTAGTGAAGAATAACCCAGCGACAGTCGAAAGAGTGATGCATCATGTTCGAATGCCTGACTCATTGCAATCAAATAAACGTACAACTATAACAACTAATACAACAACAGTAAAAGAAACAGAACAGCAAGAAAAGGAGCCAAGGCGAGAATCTATACAAGAGACTTTACCTAAAGGCTATGCTCCACCATCAAGGGCCCGATCGTCCAAACTACTGCATTTATCTATTTTTAAATCATCTTCAGATATACCCCCATTGCCTGATAAGCAAGAAGAAACAAGTCAACCAGAGCCATCTAACTCATTAGATGTCATTGTCGATTCCAACACGGATCCTACTGCACTATATACTGATTTCATATTAATTGCTGAAGGAGAGTCAGGCCCTATGTACGCAGCCAAGCAGGTGAACACACAGCGTATTGTGGCCATCAAGAAGATTTCATACGAAGCACGAGAAAAAGTTAGCAAGATAAAGAACGAACTGATTGCAATGAAAATGAGTCGACATCCAAACATTGTAGAGTTTATCGCCTGTTATACGACAAAGGAAGAAATATGGGTATTTTATTGACAACAAGATATAGTTGGCTAGAGACTAATTACTCTTCTCCTTTTCTCCCTTGATAGGTTGTGATGGAATGTATGGATGTGTCTTTAGCAGATATTATTTCCATTGATGACAGAACCAGACTAAAGGAAGCTCACATTGGAAGAATTGTCCGGGATATCTTGAGAGCATTAACACGTTTACACAGATTGAATCGTATTCATCGAGATATTAGAAGTGATAATATTTTGCTCAATTTACGTGGTGAAGTGAAGCTGGCAGATTTTGGACATTGTGCTCAATTGACATCATCACAACCTCACAGGAACTCTATTGTTGGAACACCTTACTGGATGGCGCCTGAAGTGATCAAGGGAGTGAACTATAACTCAAAAGCAGATATTTGGAGTTTAGGCGTAGTGATACTAGAGATGGCAGAAGGAGATCCACCTTATGTCGAACATCCTCCATTAAGGGTAAGCATTATGCGTGTATCATAAAAAAGACGGGTCGTTTAATGAGATTATGTAGGCTCTATTCTTGATTGCATCAAATGGACTTCCTCCACTAAAGGAACCAGAACGTTGGTCAGATGAATTTAAAGACTTTCTTCAATTGTGCATAACTGAGGATCAACATAAACGACCTGATGCAGATACATTATTAAAGCATCCATTTCTTTCGTCTGTTGCGACAACAGAGGACATGGTTGAACTGATTGAAGAGACTAGAAGACTGGAAATGTTGATGCAAGAAGAGGGAGAAGAAGAAGAAGAATGATGTGATTTAAATAAAATGTGCATCTCTCTTCTTTACATTAATGTGCACTTGTTAATACAGTAAACAAAAAGCCATCGAGTTTTATTAAATAAATCAAACGTACACCTTTCTCAACTCTATACAATTTCATTAATTCTACAGCAGAGTTCGGTTTAGTTCATTTGGTTCACCTTACTTTGAAACCCCATTAAAACTTATCCTACAGAATCTTTGATGATGATGATCATTTGATGTGGCCTTTGTCCTGCAAGAGTGGTAATCTGTCGCATTTTTGTACAAGTGCCTCAGTAATCCAACATGACATAAGTTCAATCCGTAACATCATTTCCCTTATATCGAATATTCTTCCTTGTCTGTCTTTGTAGAAGAAATAAACACTTTTATTTTATTGATAAGCTATAAAAAACATAACTACCTACTACCAAAAAAAAAAGGAATATCGTATTGATACTACGATTACTACATTTATATATATTTGTGTGTGTGTATAATAGAAGGAACTATGAAGAATAAATAAAATCGGTCTAGTTGGTTTTGATTTCCATGCCACGGAGACTTGCAGTTGACAGGCATTGGTTGACAACTTCCAATAAATGGTTATTTTCCAGTGCAGCTGCTACTCTTTCCTTATCATTCAATTGCTTATTCACTGCTCCTTCAGATTGATGAGTTCCTTTACGCACTTTAATATCAACCTATAGATACTTTAGTTCAAACCATGTCCCAAATATGTGTATATGTGAGAGAGATTTACCTTGAAACGATCAGGCAAACTGCGCAGCAAGCGTACTCTGATACATAAACCGATCAAGGTTGCCATTGAACAGTGAGGAATAGTAGGTGTAAATTCAATCAACACCTTATTATTCTCGTTATCCACTTCAATATGCTCAAACTGAGTAACGTTCAATTGTTCTAGTGTTAAAGGATGTTCAGGATCAGAAATGGAGCGTATGAGATCAAATATTTCTTGAGAATCAATAGGATCTTCAATGTTGTCATCGTATTCTGCTTCTGTTTCTTTACGAACAATGTTTTTTGTATTATAAATAGTTGGATTGGCGTTGATGAGATTCTGAGCCATATTTGAAAAAGAGTGCAGTAAAAAGAAAGAAAATAAAGTGCGAAATTGTTTATCCTTTGTAAACCACTGAATGTTGCCTTTGTTTCACGCTCCGAACCATTTTTTCCTTGTTTGGCTGTATTTTTAAAGATAAAAAAACACAAAGAGATGCATTTACAATCAGAGGTTTCTTTTGATTATATGAATAAAATATTCTCCCTCAACTCTTTCCTTTATGCTTTCAGTGAGTTTAGTAGGGTCAGTGAACTTCACTGATTGCATAAACTCATTAGAATTGGACATAGTAGTTGATTACAAAACTTGTCTAAATATCTTACAAGGTTATATTGTATGGTTACGCTCACCACCACGATATCGTTCTTTAGCAACTAATGTTGTCTTTGGTGTTTTACTTTCAAACATCGTTAGTGAAGCAAGCAAGCACTGTTAGTTATTACATGCTTACTGACGATAAGAGATGCAAATAACCAACAAATGACTTATCTTCTATGGAATGAGCTTTCAATGTAAGAGTGCCTAGCAATTTGTGATGGCGGATGAAAATGCGTATTCGTCAAGTAATGAAGCATATGCGTATGCAAATGAAGGCTCCCTAAGCAAAGAATATGACCTCACTTCATGAATTTCATGTGGTTTGCATTGGGCTTTTATCTGAAAGAGGAAGTACATAAGCTGTTAAAGAGTTGTAATTTGCAGTTTAAGTTACTACTTCCCCTCCTTATTTACACAGGCAAATCAATACAAGTAATAAAGAGCTACAATAGCTAACTCATTTTTTTTATTTCTTTGGTGGTTTATACTTGATACATCATAGTCTTTTTACTTTTTTCAATACTCGATCAAGCTCTGCAAAGTTGTCAACATTTTTAATGAATGCCAAATGCTTTGGAGCTTTGATATGCTATAGGGACACAGTTAAAAAAAAGAAAAAAGAAGTCTTTGTGGCCAAACTTACCTCTGTTAATATACTAAATCTCTCATTACAATTCTCACAATACTGTAAGTCAACGTCTCTTTTTCTTTTTTCTCCTTTCTGATTTTGTTCTTGATGTTCTTTAGATTTCTTTACGTTATCTGCTTCTTTTTCTTTATTTACATTGGGTTGGTTGTTGTCATCATTACTACATCTTTGTCTTTTTGCCTCCTGAGTATCTTCTTTTGCTGTTTGATTTAGTTTGTTATCGTTATTTGTTGCTGGTGAAGCATCTTCCTGAGTTGAATCTCTTTTTCTTTTTAGTGCTTGCTTTTGTGTCTCTTCTTGATCTGTAACATCTTTTCCCTTTGTCTTATCTACGTTGCTAGCATCAGCTGTAGCTGCATCGTCTTGACTTCTCCTTGGGCAAACGGATTCTTTATCTTGATTTGTTAATTCTGGCTTTGATGCAGAAATGTGACTTTCTTGTTTTGATTCAACTTGGATGGACTTGCATTCATCTTTTTCATTATCAGTCTTTTTATCATTATTATCCAAAGAGTTCTTTGGTTTTGTATTGATGTCATTACTATTATCAATCGGCTTCTTCTTTTCTGTGTGAGTATCATCATTAGGCTTGTTTAATTTCGCATCAATGTGATTATGGCTGTCTACTTCTTTATCGGCTTCTTTATTCGTTGAATCTGCGTGGTCATTCTTCTTGTGTGTCTTTTGGTCGTCATCGTGTTTTGATGATTGCTTGTTCTCATTATTTTTTTTGCGTTCTGCTGTTGTTTCTTTTTGCTTCTCATTCTTATCGTTATTGTTTTGTGTGGCTTCTGGTTGTTCTCTATTTTGTTTAGCATCTGCTTGTGCTTTTGTTCTCTTTTTTCTCAGTGTTGGCCATGGTATAACTTTGGGTTTTTCTCCAAATGTTTCTTTTGTGTATTCTTTTATCAGCACTGGACAATGCACATTTGTTGCATCTTCTACCAATATATAGTAACCAGTGAATGGAACAAATGTAGGCTTCTTATCGCGTCCATTCGTATCAATAGATGCTCTTTCATGAGCCTTTGCACTAGCAGTAGATGATTCCATCAAGATATTGATTATCTTTAACGCGCCTATACAGTCAATATTAGTCATCTGTTTGGATGTGCTTCTTTTCTTTTTACCTTCTACACTCCATATACTAAGACCCAATTTTTGTGCATTCTGAATAGTTGGATCCATGGAATCTTTTGGGTCAGACTATATCAACGTTTACGTAAATTTAATGTCACATGTATATATATATATATATTCAACACATACCATAGACGTGGTATCAGTAGAAGCCGCATCCTTTTTGGCAGGTATAAACTTTGAAGTAGTGATGACATGCGTACACTTTGATGAAAAGAAGGCTTCTCTTGTCTACAATTACAATTTAGCTTTCTTTTTTTTTGTTTAATGATTAAACTCACGGCTCCTAATAAGAGAATCTTTCTTGCTATTTTAGATTCAAGATCAGGATCTATTTTGTATAAAAAGAATTTGAACTTTTGAAATAGTTTCTTTTTATGTTGTATTTCAAGTGGGTCAAGCTTTCTGTTGGTATTTGTTGAAGGTGGTGGAGCAGTGTCTTGAGGCTGTTGTTGTTGTTGTTGCTGCTGTCGTTGTGCAACTTGATGTTGTTTTTGTAGTAATCGTCGTCTAAGATCAGCATCACGAGCAGCTGAGCGTGATGCTTGAGATGGTTCAGCTTTAGTAGCCAACGCTTTGTTGCCTGATATTGTGCTGGTAAAGTTCATTGATAAAGTTGAAGGAAACAAAAAAATTCAGTCTTTTTTTTTGAGAAATAGGGGGAATACCAATTTCCGCCAATCATCGTGTCTCTTTTCATGACTGGCTTGAGTGAAGCAAGCAATACATGACGATATTTACATTGCAATACTTTCATTATCGTTGGTACATAGTTGCATGATGGACTTTCTCCTAAATTAAGAACTTTTCTTGTTGTCTCATAACGTTTCTATGCTGTAAAAAGAGTATGAAGTCAAAAGCATACTCTAAAACATTTTATTTACGATAACTAATAAACTCAGTGCTTCTAATGTTCTTGTTCAAGACCAGCTCCACCTTTGAAGAAAGGAAGCAGTAGTAGTACTGATGAATGAATACCTGACTTTACAAATTTCAAAGGAATTCTGTCTTTGACTATTGTGCAATGGACATGTTTCCATTTCATACTCAAATATGAATGAAATTGATTGGATATTATATTGATAAACTATCAATGACTTTAATAAACAACAGATTACAAATGAAAAAGTCTGTGTCTTTTGAAACATCCGAGGCTCCTTTTTGGTGTTTAAAAACAATAAACAAATGTACTAAACCTTGTCATAGTCCTGTTTTCTATTCTCCTTATATCTTTGCATCTCATTGATTTTAGGCCCCTTCTTCTCTGATATTTTATGCTTAGTGATTAATATATTACTGTTTTGCTATATCAGCCTTTCACTTTGTTAAAAGAATGAAGTGATAAATAATTACTAAAATTGTTTAAGAATTTTAAACATCGACACCTGCTGCGTTTTGTCTTGATTTCATTATTTATTCATTATAAACAATGCATCCTAGAACCAAAAGCTATAAAAGAGAGTTATATATTCAAAAGAAGCTTTGAATTGTATAAAAAGAGGCTAAAGAAGAATAAATAAGTGTGACGTACTATATTTTATAATGGAATGTCCTTTTTAGGAACCGCTTGCGCTCTTTTTCTTTTCTTTTTTCCTTTTATTTAAAAAGAGGAAGAGTAATGGCATTAGATAAAGATAACATGGCAACAGAACCAGTAGTTGAAGAAAATACGTCAAACACAGCTCCAATTCCTCGGCCAATGCCGCCCAGAATACCAGGACGTTCTGTTTTACCTCCAATGAGTAGGTCGGTGCCTTTGCAACAAAATAAACGATCACCTTTACCTCCCATGTCGGGTGCTAGTCCAGCTGGAGGACTAAGAGGAAGACCTGGTAGTGGAAGGATGGGAAAACCAGGCTTGAACCTGTCTCAACTGGGTCTCTCACCAAAGCAAGAACAAACACCTTTTGCCAACTTTTCAAAATATGTGTAAGCTCATTTACATATAAAAGAATATGTGAATGAACTAAACATTTTAAATAGTGATCCTTCTGGTAAACTAAATTTCGCTGGAAAAGCCATCATTCACGCAGATGGAGTTGACTTTAGCAACGGCAACAGTTTTACGATTAAAATGGATGATTTAATATTAGAAGAAGAACTCGGTAAAGGACAATATGGCACAGTACGAAAAGTGAAGCATAGGGTTACTAATGTTACTATGGCTATGAAGGTAAACCTTATTATTTATATATACGTTTTATTGAACCTGTTTACCTTAGGAAATACGCTTAGAACTAGATGAAACCAAACTACATCAAATATTAATGGAATTAGATATTTTGCATAAAAGCTCAGGCAAATACATTGTAGAATTTTATGGGGCATTCTTTATTGAGTCTTGTGTATATTATTGTATGGAATATATGGATGCTGGCTCACTTGATAAGCTATATGGAGATGGTGTCCCTGAAGAAGTATTGGCAAAGATTGCTATATCTGTACATGCTTTATATACATATGTTTATATACATTCTCTTTTTCTAATGATAAACTCTATAGATGGTCGAAGGATTAAAGTTCCTCAAGGATGAACTTTCTATCATTCATAGAGGTATATTGATATTAATATGTGATGTTGACGATAACTGACAGTCAATAGATGTTAAGCCTACCAATGTACTGGCTAATAGACAGGGACAAGTCAAACTATGTGACTTTGGTGTATCAGGTCAATTGGAGAAATCGTTGGCAAAGACAAACATTGGCTGTCAAAGCTATATGGCTGTAAATAGCAAATAGACAAACACATTTGGATTTGAAACTAATCATTTTGTTATTATTAGCCCGAACGTATTAAAGCAGCCAATACATACTCAGTCTCATCAGATGTTTGGTCATTGGGTATCTCACTTGTCGAAATGGCTATTGGTCGTTATCCTTACAAATATGACAATATGTTTGCTCAACTGAAGGCTATCATTGATGATGAACCTCCTGCCTTACCTTCAGAGACTTTCTCTACTGAAGCATGTGACTTTGTAGCAGCCTGTCTTCAAAAAGATCCCAATAAGAGACCAAGCTATGCAGATCTTTTAGAACATCCATTTATCAAAAAGTATGAAGCAGTAGATGTGGATATGGCAAAATGGGCTCAAGATGCTTTTGAAGCAAGAGTACAAGCATAACTAATTTAAACTCCATCTCATTAAATTTTCCCATTTTTTATTTTCTTTTCTCTCTCTTTCTCTTGCTTTTTGAACAATGCAGAGTACTGAATTCACAACAAGTCCCTTGAGAAAGTATAAGCTTGTCTTTCTTGGTGAGCAAAGTGGTAAAGAAAAAGAACATAGAAAGAAAGCTATAAGAATACTTGTATGTGTGTAGTGTAAATAAACTCCTCTTTTTTTTTTTATAACCTGTCAAAAAGTCGGAAAGACTTCCCTCATCACTCGGTTTATGTATGATACTTTTGATAACACGTATCAAGTAAAGTATAGATAAAAATAAAGACGAGGAAACAATAGGCTTGGTTATATTGATGAATATCTATAGGCTACTATTGGTATTGATTTCTTGTCAAAGACGATGTATCTTGAGGACAAGACAGTCCGACTACAACTGTGGGATACAGCTGGGCAAGTAAAGTTTATTCTCTCTTTCTTATATACCTTACTCGATCTTACTAACCAAGTAAAAAAAAAAAAAAGGAACGATTTCGTAGTTTAATCCCTAGTTACATCCGTGACTCATCAGTTGCTGTCATTGTCTATGACATATCAAGTGAGTTCTATTATGTTTGTGTCATATACTTTGTCTTACATCATCAACAGATCGGCAATCATTTATCAACACATCTAAATGGATAGACGATGTAAGAGCTGAAAGAGGCGAAGAAGTGATTATTGTCCTTGTTGGTAACAAATCAGATTTAAGCGACAAGAGGTTTGAAGGAAATAATAGATTAGTGTAACATATGTTTACTTGCCAATATAATAGAGAAGTAACAGTAGAAGAAGGAGAAAAGAGAGCCAAAGAGCTGCATGTTATGTTTATAGAGACAAGTGCTAAAGCAGGACACAATGTAAACCTATTTTATATGCATCATTTAAACAAAAAAGCTAACCTACTCCTCTATTTCCTTTAGGTAAAAACATTATTCAAAAAGATTGCTCAGTCTTTACCTGGTATTGATGGAAACACGATCCAATCAGACACAAAAGATACTAGTAACTATGCTCCTTTGATACATAAAGCATTTACTTACTTTCTTTTAGTGCAAAAAATTAATCTTAATAATAGCGAATCAACCGCTAGTAGCTGTGCTTGCTAACTTAATGTTTGTAGTAGAGAGTTTTAATAAATATACTAATATATATACTGGAATTATCACTAATCGAACCTGCGCGACGACAAGCATTTATTATTTGGTTCCTGGAAAGTACATGATGAGCTTTCTTTCCTTTCCTTTTCGAATATAAATATTTTCCTTTACTCATTGCACATCGCGTACTCATCGCATACTCATCGCATTGAGCTTTTCCTTTCTTCACTTATCATTTAAACATTTTCAAACAACCAATTTGGTATGTAATGTTTTCTTTTGACTCGAATGTATCTGCTAACATTGCTGTTTTCATTAAAGCAATGGAAAACAATACTTCTAGGGCAACCATATGCTCCTCCTGTGTTGCAACATTACCAGCAGATTCACGCTATCGTACCTGCCAAGCGTGCAGAGAATGGGTTGCAGCATCACGACGCAGACGTCGAGCTGAACAAGAAGAGCAGGAAGGCAGACCAGTAAGACGCAGGGGAAGACCTAGAGTAGAACCTTTTCAGACCATTCCTGCTGCCTATATCTCGCAGCTTTCTCGCCCTCGTCCTTTGGATCTTGGACGTATGGACAAAGAGTGTCCCCATTGTTATGCCCTACACTGGATTGATGAAAGGCAAGAGATATCTTTGATGAGAAATCCAACCTGGGAGTCATGCTGCAAGCAGGGATCAATCCAGTTGCAACTCTTGCCTGATCCACCTGAGTACTTGAAGGATTTACTCGAACGTACAGACGCCTAAGGCCGTCATTTTAAGGACAACCTTCGCCAATACAACGCTGCCTTTGCGTTTACCTCTTTAGGATGCGACATTGTCTCAGCTGAGGAGCGTAATGCCAACAACAACAACAACAACAGAAGAGGTGGACTTAACGCATTCCAGATTCATGGTGCTCTTTGCCACCGTCAGGGACCACTTATTCCCTATGATGGCAGCGAACCATCCTACGCCTAACTCTACATATATGATCCATCTTACGCTGCACAAAGAAGATCCGAAAGAAACGAAAATCTTCATTCCGAGATCATAACGGAGCTATCTACCATGCTTTCTCATTGTAACCCTTTTTCACGCATATATCGCCATGCATATGAGATTCTAAGCAGAAACGAGGATAGAAGTACGGACGGAGATTTGAGCAATAACGCCAATGACCACAATGAAAGCAACAACTCGCCATACATTATCATCAGTCCTTCAATGAGAATGAGGTTAATCGAAGGGAGTGACAGACGTACTCACAATCTTCCCACAACGGAGGAAGTCGCTGCTGTCATACCAATTGAGTACAGCGATCGAAGCTTCAGAGATATTATACTTACCTTAAGAAGAAGAGATCGTAATGACAACATACGTCAAGGCTATGACTTTGACCAGCACTTTCAAAGAATCAGTCAAACGCATGCTGCATACATGCCCACCCACTATGTCCTATTATTTCCTCATGGAACCTACGGATGGCATTGGGGCATGCGACTTTTCTCCTCCTCTTCCTCCTCCTCCACTGCTACCATCACCACAACCGCTATGAATGAAGAAGCAACTACTTCAACAAGGCAAAGAGATCGCCTATCTCAGCGCGCTTACTATAGATTCAGATTGCACTTGAGAGGAGAGCATGAGTTTCCTGCCATCTTTTATGCCAAAAAGCTTTTTTCAGCAGTTCCTGGTGGATGCGTGGGCAATCTGTGACCATAATAAGTTGAACTGGATTCGTCTCAACCAAGATAGACTTCAGGCTGATGTTTATAACGGATTAGCAGATGCTATTGCTGAAGGCGATCAAGTTAACGCTGCTAATTTAGGACGTCGATTCTTTCTTCCAAGTAGCCACGCTATATATGTGCTGGAATTAGACCATAAAATACGTCGGAAAACAGTACAAGAAGGCGAATTGCCATTCATTCTAACAAGTAATATTATAGACTGAAGTAGGAATATTTAAACCGAAGCTCATAAAAGACAACCTTAACACCATTTGCAATCTGACTGGTTGAATAAAAGTATATTTGTGAGTAAAGCCTAAAGAAGAGGCAACACACATCCTTCAAGCTACATTTATAATAGAGATAATCTTCTGTCATTGTATTCACTGAGTTGTTTGCTTCTACGCTAAAATCGATACCAAATGTTATGACAGCATAAGTTTATTGGACCTGAGAAAAGGACGTGATTTTATTGATTAAATGAATTTTGATAAATGAACAATAATCTCTTTCACTTTTTGCTCTTCTTTTTGCTTCAAATGAAAAGACATTCTACATCATCCAGCTCAGAGAGACCTTCAAAAGGCGCAAGCTAAATGAATGTAAAGTATTCAATCTTGTTCATTATTAGTCAATATTTAACATTATTCTGGTATAGGTATCAGTAATTCAAAACTTTATTGATACAGTTAAAACAAGAATACAAGATGGCACATTCGCTCCTGCTAAATACACTGACAAAAGAGGATGTCGCTTTTTTTCCATTGCGCCTATATATTCCGTTCAGACAAAATCAATCCAAATTGATGCTCAAGCTTTTTGGAGACTGGTGAAATAATGTGGCATACCAAATTACCCGAAAGGGAAGAAAGCCGAATCTGACTTGACTGATTTTTACTATCATTTGTTCAATTTTACCAAATTGGGATTTCGTACTAGAGACAGTCTTACGGGTGGGAAGAAGAAGTTTAAGTAAGCTATGTGTAAAATAACAATACAATACAGGAATATCTAATTATCATTAATAGAAACGTTATAACGACGGATGGTTATTCGATATCTTTTCTTTTTACCCGAACTGTCAAGAGATATTTGGCAACAACTAAAAATCCCTCAGATTTTATTGATGACATCCGAAATGGTTGTGATATTTGGGGAGTAGACCCAGGTGTTTCTACAATCTTAACCGCCGTAGATACATCTGGAAGGCAAAGGACAACAAGTTTGGATGAGTATTATCATCTGTGTGGCTATAATAATGCAAATTTTATACGAAAGAAACATCAAGAACAACACACGGCTCAGTTTTTGAAAATTTCTAATTTAAGCTCACTGAAGACATCAAATATCACAGAGTTTGCAAAAGCCTGCCAAGAAAGACTCAGTTTGTATGATGATATTACAAGTTACTATAATGAAAATGCCTGGTAAGTGCAAAGTATGATTTTTTTACTTGTTTATTTAAGCAAGCAAAGTTCTGTAGGTCATCAAAATTGAAGTTTCAATGCTATATTCGTAAATAAAAAGGGGTGCATGAAATCTGCAAACGGTTAATGCACGGAAGTGTAAAGTATAACAAGAAGGCGTCTACTGGGGTCAAGACATCGTCTGCTGAAAATGAAAGCAAATATTGTCCTCCTGCTCCTCTTGATCATCCTGACAAGCCCAGAAAAACAATAATTGCTTTTGGCGATGGTATGTTTAACAGCAGCCTGAGAGGAAACAGAGGGGCACCTGTCCACCTTATAAAAAAGGCTTTGCAAAAATATTGCGGAAACCAATTAGAAATATGTATGGTAGATGAATATTTGACAAGCCAAATATGCAACAGGTGTAAAAATAGAAATATGGACAATGTTGTAACTGAGAAGTCAAAACGAAGAGTACATACGATATTGAAGTGTAAACAAAACACTTGCAACATCGTATGGAATCGTGATATCATGGCTGCAAACAACATCTTGGACATATTTCTATTCGCTCCAAGAAATAACAATCAATGTCTTGATGTTTTCATGCGTCAAGGTGCAACTAGTGATCAGCCTCCCGTATGACTGACATGACTCTCTCATACGTCCATACAGTGTAAGTTGTATTAACTATGTCTGAATTTAAAAGTGCGAAAACCGTAACTAATCACTTTTATTAACGCTGAAACGTAGTATCTTTGACTAGTATACAGTTTTTACCTCACTAAACATTTCATTTAATCTCTACTGTCTGAGTTATAAATTCACTCCGCTACAAGATCAGCCGAAGCACATCTTAGTATCTCACAGCAACATGTCTAAAATATAATCAACTTCAACCATTATTAAAACGAATAACTAGTCTCAATTCTCTTTACTTTCACTAATTATTTCACGTCTGCCATGCGTTTTAGTTTAATGAACTATGATTGGCTTAACAGCATGTTTTGTGACTCGTTTTAAGTTCTGCAGACATGAAAAGGGGAGTTTTCTTTTCCTTTTTTTCTCTTCACCTTTCACATTTTGGATAGTTGGCATTCCTATTCACGCAACGAGGTACAGGTGTCCTATCCTCAACCGCAACCGCAAGTCTTTATGATTTCTTGGCGATCTTTTCGTTAATGTGTGAAATATTTGATCATGTAGAGTAGCACGGACAAAAAGTAGGGTTTTTATGGGATGTTTTCAGCGGGCTTATCGTGAACAATATCCCTAGCGTTGAATAGAGTGCCTTCAAGGGAAGACTCCGCAACCAGGTCGACTCTGTTATTCATTATGTGGTAGACTCTCCACTTGCGTCCTGGTAGTACGACCTCAGCGACCGTTTTAGGTATAGAGTACGGCCTCACCATAGGTAGTACAGCATTCGCGTTCTATACTTGACGTTGTTTACGCTGGTCCCGGTGCTATCGACAATTTTGGGCTCAAGGGTCTACTTTTTTTTTTTCCCTCCGCGATGCTAGAACAGGTCTTCGTCCTGTGGGGGATGGATCCGAGCTATCTTGTATAGTTTGGTGAACGAAGATTCTAGCCCTTTTTATATTATTTAAACGAAAAAATCAATAAAATTGCCTTATTTTTACTTTATGTAAATTGTCACCAGTCGGATTGTAACCTAATAGTAAGCCTTTGTTTAATGGGTTCCTTATCTTGTTTCTAATAAAGATGTTCTAGAGTGTCATTAACGTATAGTCTTTTTTCGTTCAGTTATAAAATAAATAGGTTATCACCACTAAATATCACAACTTGACTCTTCAAACTTTTGAATTTGTCAAGCTTGATCCTACATTGATTAGTAAATAAATTATGATTATCATACAGCAAATAGGATATATGAAAATCATCTAAAAGTTAATTTTTACGTGTCATGTTAGCTTATAAATCCGTATCATGTATTGTAAAAGAATGTTATTATATAAAAAGCAGGTAAATAAAGAGAAAGGGGGAGGGATTAGTAGTATGTAACAAGAATATAATGAAGAATTGAAATACATAATAAAAAGCAAGTTATAATAAAGAAAGGGGGGGAAAAAAGAGGAAATGAATACAATTATGTAATATATGTATATGATTAGTTTGACTCGGCAATACCCAAGTTCTCTACAATTAAAGGGTTGTTACTATTATTGTTATTGCCGTTATTACTAAACATGATTTGCTTTTCAATTTCTAAACATGCTTATTATAAAGTAAATACACGTACTCCAAAAAAGAATGTCTATTATCACTTACTGCTAATGAGATGTTTTCCATAAGTATACTTCTTTAAGCCTTGAAGGTGTGGCTTTATTTTTGCAATCAGCAAGTCTTTTTGAGATCCATCAACTACATCAAGCATTTTTTGGACTACATAATTTGCATACTGATCTTTCATCATGGACATGAGTGGGTATGTACTAGAGAGATATGAGCAGATGAACATATGGAAGTATCTTTCTAAACTTACCCATCTGGACGAGTTGCTAGAACTTCTTCAATCAAAGCCTGTCTATCCTCCGAGCTACCGTAAGCAACACACTTTTCAACCACGTTGCTGGCAAATTTATGTTTGCTTAACTGAAGGGTATGGCCCTTGACTTTACTAATGATCAATGCCTTATCCCTTGGTTTTCCATGTTCCAAAATATGCTGAATGACATAGTTGCCATATTGATCTTGTACTAACTGGCCAGTACTTTTATGAAGTTCCTCAAGTAAATGTGCCTTTTAGAATAAATAACAATGAGTATGTATGCTTTTCACTCCTAAAAAAAAAAGGCAACTTACCGTTTGTTCTTCTGGACAATGTTCAAACATTCTCTGAATAACGCGGCAACCATAAGGATGTGTTGCTAAGTGATAAACTTGTCCATGAAACGTATCAATAATGAATTGAACATGGTGGGAAGGTACACGCTCGATGGCTTTTTGGACCACGTGGTTTCCGTTTTGGTCCTTGACACATTTAAGTACACATCCATCCAGTTCACGAATGAGAGTAGCCTGCTGATCAGTCAGAACATATTCTAGAGCCTTCTGCACAACACGACAACCATACATCTGAAGTGAAAGCGACAAGACATGCCCCTCCATTTGTTTAGCCAAAACCGTCTTTTGCGCCTGATTTCCATGTTCGAATAACTTTTGAATGACATAATTTCCAAACACATCCGTCATGAGTTGAAGGCAGTTGGGTAAGATTTCATCAAAGACAAGTTGCTTTTCTTCGCTCGTTGCCGTCTCTAGCTTTTGCTGGATGAATCTTGAACCATGCTGGTCTCCACTAAATTCGACAACGTGGTTTATAATGTCTTTGAGCATGAATTTTCTAGTCTTGTTACTTCTGAATTCCTCAAGTAAGGGGCTGCGAATGATAGCCGTAGACATGTCCAGATGATTCACGCGCTGAGTCACGTTTGCCATGGGAGCAGGAGAAGGAGGATTAGAAGAGACGAGTTGTTGCTGTCTTAACATCTGTTCACGGAGCATCAGTATTTGCTCCTGTTGCATCAAGATCTGTCTTTGACGGGATTGAAGTTGTAATAAAAGTCTATCATTATTTGTCAATGCATGAAAATTATTTGCTATAGGCACGGTGGGTGTTGTGGGCAAACTTTGACTATTATGGTGATAATGTAACATTGGAGATCTAGATCTCATCATGTCTGCTTCCCAGGGTGTATGTCTACCGTCTATTCAAACATGAATACTTTTATATACAAATATATCACTATAATTTACCACTAGTTGGCCAGTTATCATTAAGAACAGCATCTAAACTTTGGATACCGTTGTTGCTATTATTTTGTTGATTCATCCATTGATGATAGCGTTGATGCTGAGCATTTCTTTTTTTATAGTCTTGTTGATGCTAAACAAAAGGACAATCAAGGAGTTTAGTAAAATTAAGGAACCAAAATAGAAGTTTATCTTACCTTATCACTTATGTTTATATGAGACATACCATTTAGTAATTGGCCATACTCGTCCATCTGTTGTTGCTGTTGTTGCTTTTGATTCATACTTGGATGATGATTGGTAGGCGGAGTGGAGTTTGCACGAGGTATAGGAGAAGATGTTACATAGTTGCTGCGGATAGGGGGAGACATTGATCTATTATAGTTGGATAACAATATTTCGTCTTGATTGCCACTCATGCCAACGCCGATGTTGCTATTGTTACCACTGCTGTTGCCATCGTTATTAAATATTGAAAAAGAATTGGCTTTCTTTGTAGTTTGATATGAGGGTGTATGTATAGCCTATATTTGTATGTATATTTATATGTGTATACACTTGTTTTATTTTTGAACTTTTTACCTCTTGCTGACTCATCAATTCAGAAGGTATCCAGGTATTTTGAGCATACATTGCCTCGTTTGATGACGCTCGAGGTTGATGAAAATATCCGCTATGGTCTTGTTGTTGCAGGTCTATGGTTAGACATTAGTTATGAACTTGTATAATATCATGTCTTTTTACTCGAAAGTGTATCAATCGGTGTAGGTCGTTTATTGACCGTATTCCAACGTGATCCTGCAGCATCATAATAACTATTCGTTTTCCAGTTATTTATCAATAATTGCTCCTCTTGTGATATTGGAAATTGAATGAGTGGATCAGGGGGTGCACTATTAGATCGTTGCTCTTGTTGTTCCAAGTAGAACAAATCGCTATCAGGTTCGAATCGACCTCTCATGAGTGCAGCAAGCTACTATAGAGTTTATATACTATCAAGATATATTATAGATTGTATTTACTTGTCCCTGTGGTTGATTTCGTGCTTTGGGCTGTTGTAAATCTGATCGAATAATAAAACTGTTCTTATTATTCTGCATTGATAAAACGCGTTTTTTTTTTTCGTATATGTATAAAGATTTATTTACACACAAAATATAGGAAAGAAAAGGAAAGAAAAAAGTCTAAAAGGTCATAAAAAAAGGGGGGGATAAGAGGCGTTAGAATAAGAAGGGAAAAAAAAAAGAAAAAAAGACTAAAAAAAAGAAAAAACTGTTTATTTTTATTTTTTTCTACTCGTGTCTGTGTGTCTTTCCTTCCATTCGTTGTGCCCCTTTATTTAGTCAATTTCCACGTTTAACCTTTCTCCGCTCCACGGAAGTTTAACCATGTAAAATAGAGTAAAGCTGTTGAAAATGTCAGGAGGAAAGGAGGTAAGTTATATATATATAATGCATTGTCACTAACCATGTTTAGATATCGTCTTCAGTAAAATATATCATTGGTCTGTGATCGTCTTGAATACCATCATAGCTTTGTTTCTTTATCAAGCATAATAGACAGTATTCATAAGGAGGCTGTGCTTATGATCAATCTGAGCATTACAAACTCTTTTCAATGAAATATGCTTGATGACGAATGGTCACGGATCAAATTTTATCTACAAAACAAGTAATTTTATTTTCTTGGCCATCTTTCTTGCCGCGGCTTAAGATTTACAGCCAATCAACTATCTGCGTATATGTGTGGCAAAACGAGGAGAAAGATATGTTTATGAATAAACAAGTCCTTGCTTCTCTCAAACACATAGAAATACTCAATAGTCAATGAATCGATATGATTCAAAGGCAACTTATTTAAACGATCTAGCTTCATGTCTATTTATTCGTGGTGGTACTGATAATGACTGAACTGGCATTTTTAAATAATAATACAAGTGACACCGTTTATTTGATACCACCGTTCTTTACACTAGCAACCTTACATTGCATGGCTTCACCAGATGCTGTCTTAATCAAGAGAGGCTTGTCACCGTAGAGAGCAATGCATTCATCATTTGTTTTGAGTTCAGGTTGAACAGTTTCCCAGTACTTTTTCTTGGGGTTCAATACCTTCTCAGGTTCTCCTTCTTGTCCTTCAACATAGACTCTATCACCTGGCTTCACCTTGGAGGGATCAATAGGGCCCAGCAATTCAACAGCAGAGCCATCAGCAGCACTAGCACACAATACCATACCATAGGACTTAACTCCACGCATGCTAGCAGGCTTCAAGTTGCATAATACAAGTACGTATCGGTTTTCCATTTGTTCAATAGGATACCATCGAACAAGACCGGAGACAATCGTACGAGGCTCCTCTTCACCAACATCAATTTCTTCAACATAAAGTGAGTCAGCGCCTTCGTGCTTTTTGCATGATTTAATGTAACCAACACGGATATCGATACGAGAAACAACAGGTTGATCGGTTTCAGCAGGAGCAGGAGCTAAAGTGAGCATAAGCTATCTGTTGACTTGTCTAAAATGCAGCTTACCAGCAGGCTTCTTTTCGGCCTTTTTCTTTTCTTTCTTGGGCTTTTCACCGCCTTCAGTCTTTTGGCCCTCAGCAGCAGGTTTCTTTTCATCCTTCTTGTTGTCCTTCTTCTCTTGCTTCTTATCATCCTTCTTCTTGTCATCCTTCTTTTTATCATCCTTCTTCTACAGGTAATATCATAAACAACATTGCTCTCACACAGTTATCACAACTTACAGCTACAACAGGGGCAGCAGGCTCGGGTACATCATCCAAATTGACTTCAAACAAGGGAAAATCTTCAGTCAAATTGTTTGCCTTGATGACCATGTGTTGAATAAGGTCAAACCAACGCAAGGTGTTTGGACAAGTGGTTGCCTTGAAGTTTTTCTATAAAAGAAGAATATGAGCATATTAAGCAGTAAAGGATAATGAATTTACAGTATAAGAGTGGAGGATACCAAAGATGACAACGTCAACAATAGTCAAATGGTTGCCAACAAAGAAAGTGTGTGTACTCAAGTGTTCATTGAATTTTTTCTATAATATCTAAGTATATTTTGTGATATATCACGATCCTAATCTTCAGCTGTTTACCTCAATATGTGAAACAACTTCCTTTTTACCAGCATTTCTCAAGCCTTGGGTAGCAAATGACAACCATTCATCTACCTGGTTCAAAATTAGTTATTCTTCTTTGACGCGTCATTGAAAGCAACAATACCTGAGCTTGTTCTTCATTATTATTGCCAAGCAATTCAGGCTTATTGGCTTGAGCAACAAGATACTTGACAATAGCATTAGGTGTGTCAATTTTTTCTCCAGAGACCTAATTGTTATTATTTGTTTTTTTTTTTTTCCCCTTTTAATGATATAGTCTACTATACCTCTAACAAAAGGTCCTTTCCAGTTGTGGTCTCAACCTTGGACTGGAGAAACTTGTAGACAAGCTTGATTTCTTGACTAGATTTCTCAGGAATAGTCAGTGTGGCACTCATTTTTTGTAAAGCAAGAGAAGAAAAAAATAAATCATTGCAAGCGGAGTGGCTTGTTTTATAGTGAAGCTTAAACAAGAAAACA
The DNA here is from genome assembly GCA_025529335.1 of Rhizopus sp. PT2906. Classification (NCBI taxonomy): domain Eukaryota; kingdom Fungi; phylum Mucoromycota; class Mucoromycetes; order Mucorales; family Rhizopodaceae; genus Rhizopus; species Rhizopus sp. PT2906. The sequence continues at coordinate 7,044 of JAMYHX010000236.1, read as the reverse complement.
AAAGTTTCTGGATACTAAAAACCATAAATAAATCAATGAACCAAAGTACAAATATTATCGTTTAACCATTAGATCAATCATTACTTTTTAATTCTGAAGGCCAGTAATCATATAATGTTACGACTGCTGACCAAAGAAAACTCCACAACAGTCTAATCCCATAGTTCATACATCTTTCAATTGAGACGCGTTACCACACTGCAGTAAATACGAAAGCCCCTCTTTTTTTTTCATTGTAACAAAGATAGTAATACATTTCCTAGTTTCCAGTCTGAAAAGGGTAAATATATGTAAGCGCACTAAAAGCAATACGATTGAGCAATCTTTTATTTATTAAACCCAAGTGTGTACATAGTATTTTTATACTAATTTTGCTTGGGCCAGTTCAAAGAGTGAAAGTAGTATCTAAAAACCCCTCTGGGCTTGAGGGTAAATCCACATATATATACCTGAAATAGTTTGGTAGTGGCCAAGTATATATATATATATATATATATAACTGAACCTTCCTCTTTATCAGTACAACTTTCTTTTTGTTATAGACCTCACATTATCGTCTTGTAATTTATGGATACTGATTGAATTCAGAAAGCCACTTATTCTCTTCCCACAATGCTTTCAGAAGGATCAATTACTCATCTACTAAAAAACATATCCTTCTATCTGAAAAAGAAAACTGAATTCATCCAAAAAAGGTAACATAATCTGAATTGAAAGTGGAAGCACTATAAATTAATTTAGTCTTCCTCTTTTAGATACCATGCAGAAATTCTTTGAATATGTTGTCTTTATTGTCATTCAAGTTCTTTTCCTGACTATTGGCTCCACTAGACTCACGAGCCTACTCATTCGTAATCATACACCGCCTAATTTGTTGTCAACAAAGTACAGCACAGAACACTATGCTTACTTACTCTTCTCCTTGACATTCAGTTGCTCAAGTACACTATTTCTGCTTGTGTTTGGAGAAATAACCAAAGTGTTTTCTAATTCGTACTGTTTAACAATTGGATATCTTATAAAAGCTAATGAGACGCACATGTTAGAGTAAGATCCCTTTATTGGAAGTTCAATCTATATTTGCTCTTAGCACTCGTCACACTCTTTGTACCTTGGTCTCAGGTCTATACTTTCTTGAAAGTTAACAAAGGTGCGTGTGTGTGTTTTATAAAGATACAAGCGTTTCTTATATTATTTCTAGGTTGGAAACATAGACCTGCAGCCTATATAGCCTCGGTGGCAACATGTGGCTATCTTTATATGCTTATAGACATACCAACAACGATCAGTAAGTAACATGAACAAGTAAAAGAAAGAAAAAAGGCTAAACGGGAAATGATAGATACGTCCTCTATGATAGAGTTAAGCATAATACGTACAAGCATGATTGGTGTCACGGTCATATCCATCTTATCAGGATTTGGTATGGCCAATGCCCCATTAACTGCTTGGTACCAGCGACATGTATCAGAACATGACTATCGTATTGCTGAGCGTGCTTATGCACAAACCAACAAGATAATTGCAGAAAAAAAGATGGCACTTGACAGGATGAAGCAGCAACAAGAACGTCAGTCATCCACTGAACAAGCAGTAAGTGACGTAATTATAAATTTGTTCAAAGAGCTCATTGACTCCTTGTCATAGTCTACTTCAGGTTACGTCGGTCGATTTGTTTCATCTCTATTTGGCAAAGGAAAGAATCAAGAAATGGAGTTATTGCAGACAGAGATTGAGCAGTTGGAGGGCTTAGCAGTGAGCATGAATAATGACCTGGAAGAACTTGAGCGAGGTAGAGCAAGAACAAAGTATGCCAAGACATGGAAGGGGAAGGTGTGGAACTTGGTGAATATGATGTTTGCAATTTATTGTGCTTATAGGTTTATTGTGGTAAGTTATCGAGAATTAGGAAGGAGGGCAACTTATAATCTTTATGAACATAATTATAGACAACGGTGGGTGTTGTGCTACAAAGACAAAGTTCGATGGACCCGATCACACGAACACTATCGATGATTATTAGTCATTTTGACAGCTATAATATTGATCCTACCTTTTGGTCACAACAATTGAGCTTTTGGTTTGCTGGCATCATCGTGTTTAGTTCTGTTCGTAGCTTTTTAAAGCTTTTATCAAAGTTGCTGGAGATATTCTTACTCAAGGTCACATTCTCTACAAACAATATTCTTTTACTCATAGCTCAAGTGATGGGAATGTACTTTCTAAGCTCAGTATTGATGATTCAATTGAACTTACCTTTGGAATACAAGTAAGAAAGAAAGGGATCATATGTAATGTTAACTTTTTTTTGTAGATATCTTCTTTCCTCTTCTTTACAGTCAATTGAATTAGACATTTATAAATATTGGTCAGACACTATCTCATGTATTGCTTGTATATTGTCTATCCTCATCATCTGCGTCCTTCGTCAGACCCAGGACGCGACAAGTATGACAAGAGACTTTGCTGACATGGAACTTTTGGCAGCTGAGAATGGATTAAGAACATAAGAAAAGTGGCTTATGGCTCAACCTTTTTTTTTCGTTTTTGCTATTATAGTGATGCCACCCAAGAAACATAGAAAGCCTTTGACTCCCTTACAAAGAAAACGTAAATACTCTTGCTAAATAATAAACATAATGTTGAACTCCCTTTGTTTTAGAAATTAAAAGAAAAAGAGAGTTGATCCATAAAGCAACAGTTAAAAGTCAATACTATAAAGAACTCAATCAACAAAAGGATGACACACCTGATTATGTGAAAGAGGTAAAGACAAAGAGAGAGAGAGAGAGAGTAGGAACTTAGATCATGTAGGTTTTTGGTATGCAAGAACGAACTATTAATGAAGACGGTAATGTCGTCGAACTGCATAAACCTGAGGACGAAAATGAACAAGATAAACGTCAAAATAAGCCAAATCCTTTCAAATCACAAATGGAAGAAAGCTTAAAACGTAAAAGAGAGAGTGAACAGGAGAGAAGAGAGAAAGAAGAAAAGCTAAAAGAGCAAAAAGAACAAAGACACATTTATTATAAAGAAAGAAGTGAAAAGAGAAGAAAGATGCTCTCAAAGACAAAGAGAGGTCAACCAAAAATGGCAGCTAGAATGGATGTTTTATTAGAAAAGATTGAAAAACAAGCTTCATAACTGTAAATAGCATACCACACACATATAAATTATCAACAACAATAAATGGCTCGCATAAATGTATTCCTACAGTTGCGGAAAAACTCCCCCCCCCCTTTGTTTTTTATCCGATATCATCTATTGTAATGCACCCGGTGTATTCCGTCCTTCATTTTTTCCACTGTTTTCCTGGCGGTTCCAATAGGATTCAAAGTCCTCTGCGATCGGTGTAGACCAAACATACACACACACACATTGTCGTCTTCATGCTATGAAATCATAGTTATTATTTAGTGTCATCTTGATATGAGACATGTATAGAAAGTAAGCTTTAAAAAAATCCATCTTGAGCGGATCAAAACTAAAACGGAAAAAATATGTGCAAGGAAAAAGCGAACAATGGTTCTCTTCATTTATTCATTTTAGCAGCATAAAATAGTTTGCTGCATCGGAATTTAAATTGTAGTGTACGCATCATTATTAAATATAAATAACTATCTTCGTATTCTCTCTTTTTCTTCTTCTTCTTTCTCTCATTTTTTAAACAATTTAAACCATGTCTTACTCTAGAAAGCCCTCATCTGTGTCTGTTGGTAACGAACGTCACCATCCCCATACACTCTCTACTCTTGTAAGTTACGCGTCAAGATAACAAACACGTGCATTGACCCTTTACATTAGGATTTCCAAGGTGCAAGCTCTGCTGCTGCTGCTAAAGCTATGAAATCAGAGTTGAGCAAACTTAGTGCTCAAGTCGAAAATGAAGAAGAAAGAAAGGTAAGATTTAATATCACTGATAAGGACACGTTGTGTTGACATTTACAAGTACTTCACCCAAGAAATGGATGGTTTCTATATGCTCTTTACTCGTTACTTGGACGAAAAGGCAAAGGGCAAGAAATTGTAAGTATATTTGATGATGTATTGTTTTTTATGCTAAAACAAAACAAAAAAAGGAACTGGGAAAAGATCCAAACACCCTCCAGTGAACAAATCGTTCCTTATGCCCAACTATCTGAATGCAATCAAACAGGTGATCTCGAAAAGTTGGCTGTCTTGAAGCTAAATGGTGGTTTGGGTACTACCATGGGCTGTGTTGGGCCTAAATCTGCTATCGAAGTACGTGACGGCATGACCTTTTTGGATTTAAGTGTTCGACAAATCGAGGTAAGGGAAAAAAAAAATAAACAAGATTTTTTTTGGGGTAAATTAATATTTCAATAGTACTTGAACAAGAAGCATGATGTCAGTGTACCATTCATTCTCATGAACTCTTTCAATACGGATGAAGACACAAAGCGTATTGTTCAAAAGTATGCTAGTCATAATGTTGATATCATCACCTTCAATCAAAGTCGTCATCCCCGTATCAATAAGGAATCTATGCTTCCTGTACCTCGTTCTCCCGATTCCCCTATTGAACAATGGTAAGTTGATATTGAAAGAGAAATTGCATTGCTAACCTGCTCGATCACAGGTATCCTCCCGGTCACGGTGACTTGTACGAGTCCATCTATAACTCAGGTCTACTTGATCAATTGATCGCTCAAGGCAAGGAATATTTGTTTGTATCCAATGTCGATAACTTGGGTGCTACTGTTGATCTCAACATTCTTCACCACATGGTCGAGAGTGACGCTGAATTTATTATGGAAGTAACCGATAAGACAAAGGCTGATATCAAGGGTGGTACTCTTGTTGATGACGATGGTCATATTCGCCTTTTAGAAATTGCTCAAGTACCCGATGAACATGTCGAAGATTTCAAGTCTGTTAAGAAGTTCAAAATCTTCAACACAAACAACTTGTGGATCAACTTGAAGGCCATTAAGCGTGTTATGGATGAAGAGGCTATGGATTTGGAAATTATTGTTAATCACAAGACAACACCTCAAGGTGAAAAGGTAATTCAATTGGAAACTGCTGTGGGTGCTGCGATCAAGCACTTTAAAAACGCTCATGGTGTGAACGTACCTCGTGCTCGTTTCTTACCTGTCAAGTCAACCTCTGATCTCTTCTTGGTCACATCCAACTTGTACTCCCTTGTTCATGGCCAATTGATGATGAACCCTGATCGTATGTTCAACAACGTCCCTCTAGTCAAGCTTGGAGATCACTTCAAGAAAGTCAGTGACTTCTTGACTCGATTCAAGACTATTCCCAAGATCTTGGAACTTGATCATTTGACAGTTACAGGTGATGTCTGCTTCGGCTCCAAGGTCGAACTTCGCGGTACAGTCATTATTGTTGCTAACCATGGAGAACATATTGATATTCCTTCTGGCACTGTTCTCGAAAATAAGGTCGTCACTGGTTGCTTACGTATTCTTGATCATTAAAAAAGTGATAACCCTTCATTAACTCATTCTCCCTTTTATACATGCATCAAACTCCTTCCTCTTTATCCATACAAAATGTAACTATTACATTTAAAAATAAAAATCCTATTTCCTGTTTGACCCTATTTTGTGTAACAAAGCATAACGTAATGATTACTTCGTGCTGTGCTTCCAGTCTCAGTTGGACTTTAAATTGATCACTTCTTTGAAATAAGACTTCAAAGAACCTAGGATTTCATACACTTGCCATATTCAGTTGATTCAAGTGTAAATGAGTCCAACTTAGGTAATTGGTCAAAGTGAACACTCAAAAATATCAATTCAATTCTCTTGGGGAGGAAGGGTAACAACAATCACTTGATTGTTTTCATTACTGTCTTCGTTTTAAGCCTTGATGTAACGATATAGAATATATGAATCTTCCGAGGCGATTGGAAGAGTAAGCAGAAAATAAAAATGTTCATTTCATGAAACTTCACATGGCTGGGCATACTACCCACACTTACTGTGTAGCCCGCCTTTTTCCTTAGACCAACGCTAAAAATAAGAATAATCAACTAGGTCATATGAAAGATATTATTCCTAATATTGGTAGCTTTGATATAAGCTTTAAAAGGCACCATGGATTTATTTTATTTAAGCAACTTAAATCTTCCCTTGTCTGTCATTTGAAGGATTCTCTTGTCTGCCAATTCATTGCAAATTTTGATTATGTACTTTGTAATTTGATTAGAGGACAAGCTCTGTTTCCATTTAATCAATAACAAGTATACAAGGCTTACCATTCCATTTCAGTTTCTTGCAAGATCCACTATCACGGGAATTTTTCTTAATTCCCAAGGAAAAAGCCCTTCGTTTGGATAGGCTACCAAGATTGGCCTTTTACGCTTTGCGCCAGTAGACGCATACGTGAAACTTCCTAATGTCTTTAGAAAGATAAATGACTGAGTCATAAGCAAGCATAAAGCTAGTGTAGTATTTACTTATAAACGGCAAACAGTAAAGAGTTCATTGACAACATTTACAATTAGAAAAGAAAGGAAAACCCAATAAATGAGAGTGCAGCATAAATATTTGTATTGAGAGGTGACTGTAGATGCCTGATTGTCGTATTTGAAGAGATATACTATATAATACAGTGCCTCTTTGCTTTACGGCTACACCTTGGTGAATGAGTAGCGAGCTTAGGAAGAAGATCAATATCGATTGGTGTTTAATGGTATGATAGATATTATTATACTCAACAGTAAAAAAAAAGCCTGTTGTTTGTATTCTTGGAATCTTGGAGCCATTAGCGAAATTGTTGTTGATAAGGGAAATGTTAGAAAGGATTGTCAACATATCCTACATCATGATCACAATTAGACAAGGCACTAGTGTGATATGTCTCAAATGAATAAAGAAGTAATAAGGAAAATGTATGTTGAAGAGTCCCTATACTGTATTTTTATTAATTATTGACATTAATTTTATAAAATGTTGTCATAAAATAAAAAAATTACTTGCGTAAAAAGACGACAAAGAAAAATATGTTTGAATAAAACGACATCATGTCAAAAGAGAGAGAGAGAGAGATAAT